>CAUYQV010107050.1:0-58183 GCA_963574575.1 Galagoides demidoff
AAAAATGGCCGGGCGTTGTGGCGGGCGCCTGTGGTCCCAGCAACTTGGGAGGCTGAGGCAGGAGACTCGCTTGAGCCCAGGAGTTGGAGGTTGCTATGAGCTGTGATGCCATAGCACTCTACCCAGGGGGATAGCTTGAGGCTCCGTCTCAAAAAAAAAAAAAAACAATCAGGGAATAGTCTCAGCTGTTAACATCTCAGGCAGTGTACCTGGCTGAGTAGGCCGAGGACTCAGCCTGAAACAGTATCGGGGTAACTGTTTTAACTGTTTTCTTAGATTCTGTATGTCTATTTGGCATCCATTTCATAGGGCCAAACTATGAGCCCAAGTCTTTACCCCTCTCTGCATGTCAGCATGGCTGGAAATCAAGCACAGAGTGGCTGATGGAAGGCTGTGCCTTTCCATCTGACCATCGCACACCAACCCAGTATTCCCCTGGCCCTAAATCATCCCAGGGCCAGGTACCAGGCAACTAGAGACCATCTCTATAGTCCAAAGCCTGCCAGAATTATTCCAACTAGCCGGTCCTAAGCTGTTCCTCCTGCCCTGTCTTGTCACTCCACAGCAAAGAGCAAAAAAGGCTCTGTCTGTGCCTTCCCTACCCACCTGCTTCTGCCTCCTGACAAAGCCCCAGGGCTTCCCACATGGCCTTGGGTGGTGTGGTACAGTGTGCCCTTCCTCCTGGCAAATGAAAGTCATAAAAATCTCCATTCAGCAGTGCTGACTTCTCTGTGCTCCCCGTCAGTAACCTCCACAAATTGAAATCCCGTGGGTATGAATGAGATAGCATCCCACTGGGTATCATGAATATTATCTGGGGGAAAGGCAGCAAAGTATCAGACTGTCTTCTGGGCCATTCTCTTCATGGGAGATCCGTGTCAGCCACTGTGTCAGGCATTAGTATAGTAATACCTGAGTCTCACAGTCATAAACTGAGAAATAAGTGAAGAAAGAAAAAAGAAAACACAGTTGTGTTGTCTGTGACCAATGACAGAATCAAACACAGGTGGGAGAGGGCTGCAGAGATAAGAAAGAATAAAATAAAATTCTACAGAGAGGAAACGGGAACCACTGAATTCTATTGCGAGGTAGTGAAGACAATTCCATGTGTGTGAAACATTTTTTTTTTCTTTTGTGAGACAGAGCCTCAAGCTGTCCCCCTGGGTAGAGTGCTGTGGCATCACAGCTCACAACAACCTCCAACTCCTGGGCTCAAGCGAGTCTCCTGCCTCCACCTGCCAAGTAGCTGGGACCACAGGCACCTGCCACAACGCCTGGCTGTTTTTTTTTTGGTTGCAGCCGTCGTTGTTTGGAGGGCCTGGGCTGGATTCAAACCTGCCACCTTAGGTGTTTGTGGCTGGTGCCTTAGCCACTTGAGCCACAGGCACCGAGCCGTGAAACATAATTTCATGCCCTGGAGGAGAACTGTACATGGTTACAGCCTCCCTTTGCCTGCTAGACTTCCAATGGCCCCAGCCGGGGGAGTACATTCATTTCCACCTATGATAAATAAACCCAGAGCCCTTTAGAAAACACCAGCTTTATTAGGCTATAACTCACATAATGCACATATTAGTTTCTTAGGGCCATAAATGACCACAAAGTGGGTGGCTTCAAACAACAGAAATGTATTCTCTCACAGTACGGCAGGGTAGAACTCCAGAGTCATGATGTCAGCAGGGCCCTGCTCCCGCAGGCGCTGGGGAAGATTCCTTTCTGCCTCTTCCTAGATTCTGGTGGTTGGTGATAAATTTTGGTGTTCTTTGGCTCACCACTCCATTGCTCCTGTCTCTGTGTCTGTCATTCTGTCATCACATGGCATGTATCCATTTCTCCTCAGTGTCTTTGAATCTCTCTCTCCTTAGAAGGACATGAGTCCTTGGATTGAGGGTCCATCCTAATTCAGTATGACCTCATCTTCACTTGATTACATCTGCAAAACCCTGGTTTCTTAATAAGGGCACATTCACAGGTAGGAGGGGTAGGAGTTTCAACCTACTTTTTTAGCGGATACAAATCACCCAGACCACCATACAACTCACCCATTTAAAGTGTAAAATTCAGTGGTTTTTAGTATATTCATGAAATTGTTCAGTCATCACATCAACTTTAGAATACAATAGAACTGTGTATGTTGACCCCCCAAGGGACTATAATAAACTGGTCAGCATATCCAGCTGGTCCAGATAAGGAACTAGGCCTACCGTACTGATACACACACGTGGTTCATGTCTGATCTATGAAAATTAGGTCAACCCAAGGAGGTGGTGAATGTGGGAAGGTGGTCAACTGTGGAGGTTCTACTGTATTTTCATCACCCCACAAAGAAAATCTGTACCCATGAGCAGTCATTCCCACCTCCTACCAACCCTTTCCCAAGTCATAGGCAACTATGAATCCACTGTCTGTCTATGGATTTGGCTGTTCTGTATAGTTCAAATAAATGGAATAATACGGTATGTGGCCTCTGTGTGGCTTTTCTTGCTTGGCATTGTGTTTCCAAGGCTCATCCATGCTCCAATGTGTATTCATACCTCATTACTTTTAATGGCCGAATAACAGTCCATTGTGTGGACGTACCACATTTTATTTACTTATTTATCAGTTGATGGGCATTTGGGTTGTTTCTACTTTTTGGTGATTTTAATAATGCTGCTATGAAAAATTTGTGTTCACATCTCTGTGTGGATGTTTTCATTTCTCTTGGGGATACACTTAGGAATGGAATTGGTCAAATGGTAACTGTTTAACTATGAATTTCATGAACTGCCAGGCTGTCCCACCAGCAGTGTGTGAGGATTTGAACAAATTTCTCCATACCCTCATCAACATTTATTATTTTTTTTTTTGATTAAAGCCATCTGAGTAGGTGTGAAGTGTTGTCTCACTGTGGTTTTGATTTGTATTCTCCTAAAAACTAGTGATGTGGAACATTTTTTCATGTATTTTTGGGTCATTTTTATCTCTTCTTTGGAGAAATGCATAATTAGATTCTTTGTCCATTTTTAAATTGGGCTGTCTTTTTTTATTATTTAGTTGTAAATAAATACAGCTGCCTCCTGACTAAGCCCCGGTGCCCCTTGGTCACAAACAACACACCTGTGTTTTCTCCTTTTTCTTTCTTCACTTATTTCTCAGTTTATTTTTATATTCTAGTCCAAGAACCTTATTAGGCATATGATTTACAAATATTTTCTCCCATTCTGTGGGTTGTCTTTTCAATTTCTTTATAGTGTCCTTTGAAACACAAAAGTTTTCAATTTTGAGAAAGTCGAACCTATCTATGTTTTCTTTTGTTCCTTGTGCTTTTTGTATCATATCTAAGAAACAGAATTCTTTTTTAGATACATTGCTTATTAACAATAACTAATAATAAATTTTGTAAAAACTTCTGGGGTAACAAAGTGATGGTGCATAGAAAGTATTTTTTCAAATGATGAAATAGACTTGTACCATTTTAGACTTTCCTTTTAGAGTGACATTTTCATGGTACATTTAGGATTCTTGTCTTTATCTAGGAGGAATTACGTTGATTACTATTTATTCAAATATTTGCTGTCATATGATATTGTCGTGGTTCCCACTTGATTAATTTCTGTTAGATAACAACATGCCATTCAAGGCATTATTTATTATTTTTCTAATGTCTAACTTATTCACAGAAAAGTAAAAAGATAATTAATATCATATGAAATTCTACCTCTTCAAGCTAACCCCAAATTAAAATTTATGTATTTGTTTATTTATTTTGAGAAAGAGTATCACTTTGCTAGTTTTAGAGACAGGGTCGGGCTCTTGCTTGGGCTGATCTCAAACTCCTAAGCTCAGGCAATCCACCAGCCTTGGCCTCCCAGAGTGCTAGGTTATAGGCATGCACCACCACGCCTCTGCTAAAATTTATTTTAATAGAAGGATGCTTACTATATTTTAAGCCAAAATATCAGAAGTATAGAATTTATTTAGTATATTCTCATTTTTGTAAAGAAAAATTATTCAGATATTTGTTTGGAAATAAATCTGGAAGGATATAAGCAAAAAGTTAATAACAGTTATCTGTGGAGGAGGTAGTTTTCCTAGTTTTGGGAAAACATTTTTTCTTTTTCTTTTTTTTTTTTTGAGACAGAGCCTCAAGCTGTCCCCCTGGGTAGAGTGCCATGGCATCACAGCTCACAGCAACCTCCAACTCCTGGGCTCAAGCGAGTCTCCTGCCTCCGCCTCCCAAGTCGCTGGGACCACAGGCGCCCGCCACAATGCCCAGCCATTTTTTTGGTTGCAGCCACCATTGCATCATTGCCCGGGCTGAGGATTCGAACTCACCACCTTAGGTGTATGTGGCTGGCGGCTTAGCCGCTTGAGCCACAGGTGCCGAGCCCACATTTTTTCTTAATATAAAAATTAACCATATGGTGTAAAAAACAAAGAGGAAAATATCTTACAACCTTTTCCATGCATTTTAAAAATGAAACCTTTTATAAAACCACATTCATACTAAATAATGTGTTATATGTTTTTATCCTGCCTTTTTTTTTGAAGAGTATTTGTACTGCCTGAATTAAAATTCATGGGTTAGGCTCAGCACCTGTGGCTCAAGTGTTGGAGGTTGCTGTGAGCTGTGATGCCACAGCACTCTACCCAGAGGGACAGCTTGAGGCTCTGTCTCAAAAAAAAAAAATAAAAAAAATAAAATTCATGGGTTAGAGTCACATTATTTAGCCATTTTTTCTGTTGCTGAATGGCTATCTTGTGTTTACAATATCTCACCACTTAAAAAAATGTGATGTCTAGCATTTATATAATTATTGCTTGTATCTCTTAGAGGAGAGATTTTTAAAATAAAGTCTATTGGATCAAAAGCTATGGCTATTTTAAAATATCTTATTAAATGAATTCTTTTGAAGACACAGTAACACCAAATGGCTCATTCTTTTTGTTTTTAGTTCTTCAAATGGAAGTGCCTGTTTCTACACTGTGATTACTCCATGGAAGCAGCACAGGACTGAAGCAGCCTGGCAGGCACATTGTGCCACAGCAGCGGTTCTCAACCTGTGGGGCATGACCCCTTTGGGACTCTTTCACAAGGGTGGTCTAAATACATCCTGCACATCAGATATTTACATTACAATTCATAACAGTAGCAAAATTAACAGTTATGAAGTAGCAACGAAAATAATTTTATGGTTGGGGATCACCGCAACATGAGGAACTATATTAAAGGGTGGGGACATTAGGAAGGTTGAGAACCACTGTGCAACAGGGCAGAAGACCTGGATTCTTTTTTTTTTTTTTTTTGAGATAGAGCCTCAAGCTGTCACCCTGGGCAGAGTGCTGTGGCATCACAGCTCACAGCAACCTCCAACTCCTGGGCTCAAGCGAGTCTCCTGCCTCAGCATCCCAAGTAGCTTAGGACCACAAGCACCCCCCACAACGCCCGGCTATTTTTTGATTGCAGCTGTCATTGTTATTTGGCAGGCCCGGGCTGGATTCGAACCCGCCACCATAGGTGTATTTGGCTGGCGCCTTAGCCACTTGAGCCACAGGCACCGAGCCAAGACCTGGATTCTTTAGGTCCTTGGAAAATTCCCCAAATATCCAGAAGCTTTATATACCTTATCTTTACAATAAAGGGGGGAGGGTTTCATAGCCATAACTCCACAATTCTCTAGTTCCCCTCAGGCTATGAGGAGAAATGGGGAGCTTCATGCTGTCTTTCTGACCGTCATATCCCTATGCCCAACACATACCAGCTGCCCAATGAGTGTCTGTTGAATGAATGAATGTATTTTTCCATCATTGATTTGAAACATTTTAAAATCATACTTCAAATATAGTCATTTTTTACTATTAAAACACCTAAGCTTGGAAGTAACATTCCACAAATACTGCCTCACACTTGGTAAGATAAATTGAGGTGTTTAATCTTACCAAGATAGAATTATAGAAAGATAGGGAGTGGGGGAGGGGGAAGTAAACCAAACTCCTGACAAATGAAAGTTTTGGGAGGCACATGCTTTCAAAATAAACAAGATTCTTTGGTTTTATTTATTTATTTTTAAAAATCTTTATCTCTATTTTTATTTATTTATTTTATTGGCCGTGGCTGGGTTTGAACCTGCCACCTCCAGCACATGGGACTGCGCCCTACTCCTCTGAGCCACAAATGCCACCTGATTCTTTGGTTTTAAAGATGTTCTCTAACAGAAAAAACTTTTTTCATCTTCTGAGACAGTCTCACTCTATGGCCCAGGCTACAGTGCCATGGTGTAAGCCTCACTCACAACAACCTCTTGGTTTAAGCCATTCTCTTGCCTCAGCCTCTGGAGTACCTGGGACTACAGGCACCCTCCCCAGTGCCCCACTAATTTTTCTATTTTTTTTTTTTTTTGAGACAGAGCCTCAAGCTCTCCCCCTGGGTAGAATGCCGTGGCATCACAGCTCACAGCAACCTCCAACTCCTGGGCTCAAGCGAGTCTCCTGCCTCAGCATCCCAAGTAGCTAGGACCACAGGCGCCCACCACAATGTCCGGCTATTTTTTGGTTGCCGCCGTCATTGTTGTTTTTGGCATGGCCGAGCTGGATTCGAACCTGCCACCTTAGGTGTATGTGGCTGGCGCCTTTGCCACTTGAGCCAAAGGCCTAGAGCCTAATTTTTCTATTTTTAGTAGAGGCGGGGTCTCACTCTTATTTGGCTCCTCTGGAACTCAGGAGCTCAAGGGATCCTTCTGCCTCAGCCTCCCAGAGTGCTAGGATTACAGGTGTCAGCCACCTTGCCTGGTTCAGAAATCTTTTTTCTAAATGGCTTTTTTTTTTCCTGAAGACATTTCTGTAACATTATTGTGGTACGTTTTCTGACAAATGCTATGCTACATTTAAACAGACTGTACTTTACCGGATGTGAAATTTAATTACTTTGCTTTTGAATTATTTCTTGATTCATTTTCACAGATTTACTCAGAATTATTCCATTTAGTAGACTATATAGAATATATAGCCAGATCTGTATAACCCAAAGGATAGTTTTTGTTTGGTCAATTAGAAGACAAACATCTCATAATTAATTTGACTGAAATACCATTTTCAGGTTCATTATTAGCTCAGGCTCCAACAGGCATAACCTGTATTGTAACTTTCTGTCAATTTGTTCCTTTAAGAGTATGTCCTTCACATTTTTTCTTATTATGTCCACCATTTTTTCTGTGCTTAAGGTGAAGGCACAACTTTTCTCTCCTCATGTTCAGCAGCTTCTGTTCTTTCTCTTGTTCTTTGGTTATAAAACAATGAGACAAAGGGACAATCCAATATTTCTCTGACCCTCAAGAATACATATGAGATTCAGACATTCAAAGCTAAAATGCAACATTAAGGTACATTCTGTCAACAGGAACTGAAAAGGACACAGATAATGAGATGACGAAATATTGTATCAAGCAATGTTAAAATTAAGATAATTCTTGTGTGAGCTAGGTCAAGACTTTTAAAACCAGGCCTTTGTTCCCTTGATTATCCTTCCGAGTTTTTTCTGTTCTCTTGCTAGTCTAAATAATTTTTATCAAAGCGTCAGGGCCAGGACCTAAAAAATCTCATTGGGTGTTAAGAGCTGGACACACATTGGGGGCAAGTTATTGCTGTGTTAGTGTGTTTTTTATTTGATAGGAGAAACACCATCCTTTTCTTAAGAAACTTAACATATTTCTAGGCTTTTCTCTTTTTATGTAACATAAAGATTTTACCAGCTTTTCTTTTCGTGCCAATTAATCTGTTTAGCATCAACAAATAACACAGCTTAAATAAACACAATCCTATTATTGAAGGTTGCAGAGTCACCTACTCCGTTTTTATGGCAATGCTGATTTGGGACATTTTGCTCTTCAGGATGAGTGATTCGTGAGGAAACAGAGATTTTCCCCTATCGTACAGTGAAAGATGTGAAGAAAGGGAGATTTGTACAGGGAAGGATGCTCTCCGAAGGGCGACCGCGCCCCTGCGTTTTTAGAGTGCCCACCTCAGCTCAGAGCCCCCAGGTCCGCTGATGTGTTAGTTTCTCCAAGTGCGCGCTGCCCTTTTGGAGTGATAGACATCACCTGGTCAAGGTCGCGCAGCCAATCGGCGCCGCCCGCAATCAGCAAGGTCGGGCAGGGCTGCGCGGCTCCGTGCCCCGCCGCGCTCGGCGTCCCTGCGGGCCCACTGGCGCCCTCCTCGAGCGCAACTTCGGGGAGAAAGCGCCCCCTCGGGTCCGACTGCAGCCCCGGCTGGGCGGGGAAGGAACGCGCGGCGGGCCCGGGCCCCGGAAAGAGGCGGGGCCGCGCGGCTGCGGTGGGCGGGGCGCGGCGGGCGCGGCCCATATAAGCGGCGCGCGGCGGAAAGGGCGGGCCGGGGCGCGAGCGGCGGGGTCGGCTGGGCGCCCGGCGTCTGCGGCTCCGCGGGCGAGGACCGGGCGGGGAGAGGGAGGAGACAGAAGGAGGAGGAGACGCGAGTGCGGGGTGGCCCCGGTCCACCTCCGCAGCTCTCCTGTGTCCCGCCGGCTTTCGGAGGCGGGTCCGGGCTGCGGCAGCGGCGGCCTCGGTGGCCTGGGGAGGTGAAGCCGGGCTGCGGCGGCAGCGGTCGGCCCCGAGAGGGCGGGCAGGGCTGGGCGGCCGCGGCGGGGCGGGGCCCTCGGGGGCAGCCGCTCGTGCGTCTCCCTGCAGGTCGGCCTCCCCGGGGGGCCTTGCAGAAGTGGCCCCAGGGTCCTGAGGACTGTGGAAGGGTGGGGGGTGGGGTGGGGTGGGGTGACCGGTCTGTAGAAGTCCCCCCGCGCGGGCCCCTTCGGAGCTATTGGGGATCAGCTCTGGCGAGCTCAGGACGCTCTTATTCCCTTGCTTTGGGGATGTTCCTAAGGGAGTGGGATGGATACTTCAGTGCCCAAAGGCCGTTGATGTAAGGCAGTGGGAGGCACGTTAGAATGAGCTCCTAAACCGGTTGAATGTGAGTGGTTATGGGTTGGTCTAAATAGGACGGCCAGCAACCAACGCGGGGTGCTTGTACCCTGAGAGAGCCCGGCTGCCGAAGTTCAGTACTGATGGGTGCCTCGCAGGCCCCTGAGCGGTGAAAGGGAAGTCAGCGTTCCTGTTGTAGGAGCTGCTGGTTCACTTAGTGAGGGCCATGAAAGAATTGTTGGGGATTTTCTTTTCCACGTTCATTGGAGGTTGGGGCTGGTAGTGAGGGGTCGTGGAAAGATTTAATGTGAAAAAATGTGGAAAGAGTTTGGAGTGGCTGCCTTAAAGTCCCAATGTGGAAAGCTGCTGCTTTGGTGTCATCCCTCGTCCAGGGCAGTTATTCAGAATGTGGTTTGCTCTCCTGGGAAGAGAGAGGAGCTCAGAAGCTATTGCTGATTAGTCGTTCTTCCTGACTATGGGGAAAATCGAACTTCTGGAAACATCTTCCACATTGTAGATTCTGCCTACGTCAAGGCTGTCCTTATTGGCTAGTGCTTGGCATTAATTACCTTAAAAGTAGTGAGATGGGAGTGCAGAATCTGAAGCTCACTGCTGTGGAAAAGAATTTTAAGGGAGTGAATCTAGATTTTTCTTGGGAAGTTAATGCCTGGCTGTACCCCTGTGGTCCTAATTTTATACTTAACTTTTCCACCCTCTTCAGCCTCGTCTGTTTCAATGGTGCAACTCTCTTCATCCCCTTTTGGTTACCAGTCACCTTCAGGCCGTTCAGAGGAGGGAAGAGAGGGGAATATGAAGTCGGCCAAGTGCCAAGTGAACCACGCTCAGCACGGGGAAAGCCAGCGGGCCTTGAGCCCCCTGCAGTCCGCTCTCACTTCTGCGGCGTCTCCATCCCAAGCATATGAGACGTATATTGATAATGGGCTCATATGCCTTAAACACAAAATTAGAAACATTGAGAAAAAGAAGGTAACTTTTTTTTTTCTTACAGTCCCGTGTATGCATGATCTTAAGGATTAAGGAGCTGACATTAGGGCTCATCAGTGTTATGCCTAAGAATTTAACCTTGGAATTTAGCTGCCTGAGAACAATTAAGCAAGCAGGCTAAATATTGGAAGTATTAAACGTTTTCTGTTTCATTCATCAAAATTATTCTTCATAGTAAAATTTTGCATGCTGCTACTGAAATACTGTAAGAGCCAGCTGTTGTCGGTGAGATTACTTCCTTGAGTGTGGTATTACTGTTTCTTTCCATCGATGCTTTAATAGCTCGTTTTTTAGCTTGTTTTCCTCGTGACTTTCTGCAGCAGTTGATTTTGCAGTATAGCTGCAGTCGTTGGAAGCTGGAGTCACGATAGAACTAGAAAATGTCTTTGCACTAATTTTCGTGTTGCTAGGTGAAGGTTTAAGATTAGTAAGTGAAAGAACTGTAGACAGCCTTGGAGAGGGACCCAGAAGTTATAATCAGCCTAATGGTACAGTAAATGCTGATGCAGAGATCTCAGTCCGTCCTTATTTCCTGAGTCATGGAGCCTGTGAATCAGTACTGCACATTGCTCTGTGTGTTATGATTCTCTTCTGCCTTTGACAGGTAAGGTTGAGTGACTGCCTGGACCTATGTGCTCTTAAATATTTTGTGCTGAGACCTTAAGAAAGTTGCTTTTGATGGAGGAGTATGAAGATATTTTTAAGAGTCTGGTCTACTCTTTTTTTTAAGCTAGGAAAATAGTGAAGAAGTGCCACTTGCTGGTAGCTTTTTTTGTAGCTCTCACCATTTGTCTTTTGAATGCGCATAGTTGACCACAAGTGTGACAAGGTGAGAGTGCTGGGTCGGCACAAATTCCCTACCACTGCGAGAACTAGTCAAAGCAGGAGACTTCCTTAGTTGGAGGAACTCCGCGTGTATATACTTAAGCTCTCTAGTTTAACTGAGCCTAAGAAATGGTTTTAGAATACCATAGTGGGTTTGTGTCATTCTTCTGGGGCCATTATGTGTGATTTGTTTTCTTTGTATTTCCTTAAATGGAGAATTTAATGTGAAAAGTAGCTTTACGGTGAGGTTACTATAATGCTAGAAAAGAAATCTTTTACATTTCTGTACTTCTGGTAGGAAGTTTCCTTTGGGGAAAATGCCACATAATTCAACAAGTAGCTGAACTAAAGTTGGCACATGAGGTTAGAGCAGGCCTCTCAACCTTGACACCACTGACGTTTTGTTCTGAATGGTTTGTTGGAAAGGGCCACCCTGTGCATATTAGGATGTTTGGTAGCATCCGTGGCCCCTACCCACAGATGCCAGGTAACACTCTTTACCCCCCCCCCCCACAAAGTTGTGATAACTAAAAATATCTCCAGATGGTGCCACATATCCCAGGGGACATAATTACCCCTGATTGCATACTACTGGGTTAGGGGATATGATTAACTAGGTAAGTAGAAAGTGGTCTTATTACTACTTTTATAATTCCAAACTCGTGTTGTTCTGTGTATTCCTCTGCCACACTGGAACTCATTTACAATTGCTGCTTGCCTTGTAGTAAACCAGTATTCTTGCAGATTGATAGTTTATTTCAAGAACTTGGTTTTCAAAGTTTATTTGCTTCAAAATTTTATATCAGGCTGTGGGTAGATACAAGTTTCTCTTTTGTAGCTCAAACTGGAAGATTACAAGGATCGCCTGAAAAGTGGAGAGCAGCTTAATCCAGACCAGTTGGTAAGTGGCTTATGACCCCATGGTCAGACTTGCTGATTTTCTTTTCTTTTCTTTCTTTCTTTCTTTTTTTTTTTTTTTAGATATAGAGTCTTACTTTGTCACCCTCAGTAGAGTGCCATGGTGTCACAGCTCACAACAACCTCAAACTCTTGGCTTAGATGATTCTCTTGCCTCAGCCTCCCATGTAGCTGGGACTACAGGTGCCCACCACAAAGCTCGGCTTTTTTTGTTGCAGTTTGGCCAGGGCCAGGTTCGAACCCGCCACCCTCGGTATATGGGGCTGGTGCCCTACCCACTGAGCCACAGACGCTACCCTCATTTTCTTTTCAGAATAAAACTCTAGGTGGATTTAGTGAGATCAGAGATTGGATAGGTCAAAAAAAGGAGTTAGAATCCATTGGATTTTTCAAAAGACTTTGTGTTCTTTGCCTGTTAGGTCTTGGATTTGACTATTTCTTTTGCTGGTGTGGATGGTGGTGTAGAATGTTACATAGGAGTATCACTGAGTTACTGTATATACAGACTTAAATGAAAACTAATGCTGTGTTGGACTGAAGGAGAAGAGATGGTAATGGTCTGGCTTTCAACTCTTTACTGGTATAGTCTAAACCAGGGGTCCTCAAACTTTTAAAACAGGGGGCCAGTTCACTGTCCCTCTGACTGTTGGAGGGCTGGACTGTGGGCCCCGGGATGAGTTGGCTGCTAAACAGGACAAGCAGCGATGGCAAAAACACCTGGCGGGCCGCAGTTTGAGGACACCTGGACTCTAAACCTTGCGTCTTTTTGCTCTGAAGTATACAAGAATATTGTAGCTTGCCTCCTTTTTTCCAAACACTTTTCCTTAACACTTTTCATAGTTCCCCCCCCCCCCCCCCAGTTTTTTATCCTGGATTGCAGTGTCCCTTCTCAGGAGGTGTGCTTATCAGACAGATATTGGGTCTTGGCTGGGTTTGTGGCTTAATGCCTTTTATCCCAGCACTCCGGGGAAGCTTGCTTGAGCTCAGGAGTTCAAGATCAGTTGAGCAAGAGCAAGATCCCATCTCTACTAAAAATAGAAAAAAAATTAGCTGAGCATGGTGATGCATGCCTGTTTTCCCAGCTACTTGGGAGGTTGAGGCAGGAGGATCACATGAACTCAGGAATTTGAGGTTGCAGTGAGCTGTGATGATGCCACTGCACTTTAGCTGGGGTGACAGAGTGAGATGTGGCCTCAAAAAACAAAACACCTCCAAAAGCTGTTTTTGGTTTTAAACCCTTAATATAAATAATGGGCTATTTACATTTTTTAAACACTGTTTAACTTGTTCATGGTTTACCTGGAATTATAAATTTTATCTAATTTGTGAAGGAGAGTCTCTGCAATAGGGAAGGAAAACAGTGCTTCGTTGATGTTTGCCATTTGGACCTGATCATATCTCCAGCTAAGAAGGGACAAAATTTATTTAAAAGTTATTTGATCTAGCTTGTTGGTCTTTTTTCATTTATCATTTCAATTCAAATTTTTGGTTATGTAGATACTGGCATTCAAGGACTTTCCCTTGCCGTATAGACTCTTCTTCATTGACCCAGAATTTTTGTGATGTAGTAAGTTATAATTTTGCTGAGGTATGGATTTGAATTGTGTGAGCTCTAAGAATGGTGTGTTCACTTAGCTGGTGAGAGGACTTAGCTGGACATCCAGCATTTCAAAGTGGCTTTGTTTCCAAGTAGTCATGTTATGTTCAGTAACTCTCTCTCTTTTTTTTTTTTTTCCTTTTTTTGAGACAGTCTCACTCTGCTGCTCTGGGTAGAGTGCCATGGCATCATCATAGCTCGCGGAAACCTCAGACTCTGGGGCTTGAGCGCTCTTTGTGTCTCAGCCTCCCAAGTAGCTAGGATTACAGGTGCCCACCACAATGCCCAACTAATTTTTCTATTTTTAGTAGAGATAGGGTCTTTACTTAGGCTGGTTTCAAACTGTTGAGCTCAAGTGATCCACCCATCTTGCTCCCTGAGTTCAGCCTCCTTGTGTGGTAGGATTATAGGCGTTAGCCACCAAGCCTGGTCCTGTTCAGTAACTCTTATGATCTTAAATTTTATATTAGGCCCCTCCAAAGAAATAAAAAAGAAAAACTTGGAACTGATAAAGGAATTTAGTAAATTTACAAGATTATAAAAAACCAACATACGAAATCCAGTATTATTTAGTAACTCTTAAAGTGGTAAAACTTTTCTTTGTGTAAATATCCTTGAATTAAGTGTCCTATTAGAGTAGTGGTCTTTATTTTTGGGAAACATGATGTGGGTGGGAGGATCAGTAGTTCTCATAGTAGCTCTCTGAGAAATGTCAGGGATATGCTATATTTCATTGCTCCCGCCAGGCAAACTTTAATCTCAATATTTCATTTCTGTATTTATAACCACATATTGTTTCTAAAATAAATACACGAACTTTGATTACTCAAGTAATATGCTGACAGCTGCCAAATTTATACTGCTAACAGGTTATTCCTCTGAGCTCTGTGTGTCTGTGTCCAATTGCCTGACACCCCCGATTTCTCCCTGTTCCCCTAAACCTGCTCCTCCTCTGATCTTAGCTATATCTGTTGATGGCTTGATTAAGTAGAAGAATGGAAGTGCCAAACACCTTGGAGAATTTCGTACCTCCTTTTCCTTCGTGCCTCTCGTCTAGCTCATCAGAAGTCTGGTTAATACCTGTACTGCCTTCAAAGTAAATCAATAATCTGACCATTTGTCATAAATTCCACCTCTGCTGTCTTGGTCCAAGCTACTTTGTCTTTCGTCTGCATTACCAAATAGTTTCCTCACAGGTTTTTCTATTTCTGCCCTCTCCAAGTCCATTCTCATCATAGCAGCCTCCGTGATTCTGATGCAAGTCAGATGGTTATTTCTCTGCTCAAAAGTCCTCATTGGTTCCCATTAGAGTGATCCAAATTGTCCTTACCATGGTCTACGAATTCCTGCTAACTATCCTTCCACCTTGCTTTCACGTCATTGCTCCATTCCTGCCCTTCTCTCCCTAGCTGGCTTCCCACCCTGGCTTCTTTCTGTGCCTCAGACTCCCAGGCACACGTCTGCAGGGCTTTTGCACACGCTGTTTCTGCTGCCTGGGATGCTCTTTTCCTGATGATTAAATGGTTCATTTCCCAACTCCTTTCACCTTTTAATTTGAAGGTCATCTCCGTAAGACCTGCCATGACCACACTATACTCTTATGCCCCTGTTCATATGGCTTAGCTCCTTTTTTTGCTTTTTCTTTCTTCTTTTGGAGGTGAGAGAGGAGAATGGGGAAACAGGGTCTTTGTTGCCTAGGCCAGAGTACAGTCGTGTCATTGTAGCTCACTGCAACCTCCGGGGCTGAAGTGATCCTCCTGCCTCAGTCTTTTTTTTTTTTTTTTTTGAGACGGAGCCTCAAGCTATCCCCCTGGGTAAAGTGCCATGGCATCACAACTCATAGCAACCTCTAACTCCTAGGCTCAAGCAAGTCTCCTGCCTCCGCCTCCCAAGTAGCTGGGACCACAGGTGCCCGCCACAACACCCGGCCATTTTTTGGTTGCAGCCATCATTGTTGTTTGGTGGGCCCGGGCTGGGGATTCAAACCCGCCACCTTAGGTTTACGTGGGTGGCGCCTTAGCCGATTGAGCCACAGGCGCCGAGCCGTGCCTCAGTCTTAAGAGTAGCTGGGCCTGCCCTGCCACCATACCCAGCTAGTTTTTCTTTCTTTCTTTTTCTTGGTAGAGATGGAGTCTCATTCTTGCTCAGCTGATCTTGAACTCCTGGTCTCAAGCAATCCTCCTGCCTTGGCCTCCCAAACTGTTAGGATTATAGGCATGAGCCACGGTGCCCAGGCTCCTTGCTTTATTTTTTTTTTTTAATAGAAATTAGCAGTTCCTTGACAAGCTCTAATGTTTTATTGTTTGTCTGGCTCCTACTCTTACAACGTAAGTTCCATAAAAGTAGGGATTTTATCCATTCACTGCTCTATCACTAGTGTTTAGAATAGAGTAGGCCTGTAAAGTATTTACTGTGTATAGATGTACTAAATATAAAATGAATATTAGGTCTTTAAATTTGACCAGGCTTAGAGTTTGTGGTACTTTTGAGAAGTCACATCTATTCATACATGCAATATATATTTAAGGTAGAAAATTTAGAAAATGCAGATGGGACAGAAGAAAAAAAACAGGAATGCTCAGAACTGTTGTTAGTACAGGCATACCCTGGAGATACTGTAGTTCTGTTCCAGACCATCACACTTAAGTGAATATTGCAATACAGCAAGACAGATATTTTGGTTTCCCAATGCGTATAAGAGTTATGTTTATGCATAGTCTATTAAGTATGTCATAGCAATATGTCTAAAAATATATACATACACACCTTAACTTAAAAACACTTTATTGCTTAAAAAATGCCTTCAGCAAATTGTAATCCTTTTGCTGGTGGAGAGTCTGTCTTCATGTTGTTGGCCTCTGACTAATTGGGGTAGTGGTTGCTGAAGAGTGACTATGGCAGTTTCTTAAATCAGCAGTGAAGTTTGCCACATTCAATCTTGATTTCATGAAAGATTTCTCTATAGCATATGGTGCTGTTTGATATCATTTTACCCCCAGTAGAACTTCTTTCAAAATTAGAGTCAGCCCTCTTGAGCACTGCTGCTGCTTTATCAACTAAGTTTATGAATTCTTCTAAATTCTTTGTTGTGATTTTCAACAATGTTCATAATGTTGTCACCAGGAATGGATTCCATTTCAGCAAACCACTTTCTTTGTTCATCTATAAGAAGCAGCTTTTCATCTGTTCAGGTTTTATCTTGAGATTACAGCAGTCCAGTCATATCTTCAGGCTCCACTTTTTTTTTTTTTTGTAGAAGCACAGTCTTGCTTTGTTGCCCTTGGTAGAGTACTGTGGTGTCACAGTGCTCACAGCAACCTCCAACTCCTGGGCTTAGGTGATTCTCTCTTTTTTTTTTGAGACAGAGCCTCAAGCTGTCCCCCTGGGTAGAGTGCTATGGCATCACAGCTCACAGCAACCTCCAACTCCTGGGCTCAAGTGAGTCTCCTGCTTCAGCCTCCCAAGTAGCTGGGACTACAGGCGCCCGCCACAATGCCCAGCTATTTTTTCATTGCAGTTTGGCTGGGGCTGGGTTTGAACCTGCCACCCTCAGTATATGGGGCCGGCGCCCTGCCCACTCAGCCACAGGCACCGCCCCAGGTTCCACTTATAATTCTAGTTCTTTTGATATTCCCACTGTATCTATGGTTACCTTCTTGGACCCTTCCAAGTCACCCAGGAGGATTGGAATCATCTTCTTCCAAACTTCTGTTAATGTTGACGTTTTGACCTTCCATGAACCGTGGCTGTTCTTAATGGCATCTACAATAGTGAATCCTTTCCAGGAGGCAATTTACTTTGCCCAGATTTATCAGAGTAAGGCAGCTACGCCCCTGCAAAATGTATTTCTTAAGAAGACTTGGAAGCCCAAAGTATTCCTAGATCCATGGGCTGCAAAATAGATGTTGTGTTAGCAGATATGAAAACATTCATCTCTCTGCATATTTTCTTCAGAGCTTGGGGGTAAACCAGGTGCATTGTCAATGAGTAGTCATATTTTGAAAGGGATCTTTTTTTTTCTGAGCAGTAGGTCTCAACAGTGGGCTTAAAATACAGGGTGTCCCAAAGGTTGTCATACATAGGAAAAATGAGCAAACTCATCCTACTTTATGCTCTGTTTTATATTTTAATATTTCTTTATATATCAACATGTAGAGAAATATTTTGTAGAGTTTTATAATATTTTGTAAATAAAGGTGCATTTAGCTCCAATTTCCCATTTTTCCCTATGTATGTATGGCAACGTTTGGGCTACCCCGTAGTTGGTAAACTTTGGTGTGAACATAAGTGCTGTCACCATTTTTGTGTTTTTATTTATGGAGCACAGGTAGAATAGATTAGCATAATTCTTAAGGACCTTGACCTTTTCAGAAGAGCAAATGAGCACTGGCTTGAACTTACAGCCATCAGCTGCATTTTCCCCTAATAAGACAGTAAGCCTGTCTTTGAAGCCAGGCATTGGTGCCTCCTTTTTAGCTGTGGAAGTCCTAGGTGGCATCTTGTTCCAATAGTAGGCTGTTTTGTCTTCATTGAAAACCTGTTGTTCAGTGTAGCCACCTTCGTCAGTGAGCTGAGCTACATCTTCTGGTAACTCGCTGCAGCTCCTGTATCAGCACTTGGTGTTTCACCTTGTACTTCTGTCACAGGGATGGCTTGTTTTCTTAAACCTCATGAACCAATCTCTGCTGGTTTCAGACTTTTCTTTTGCCGTTCCCTCACCTCTCTCAGCCTTCATAGAGTTGAAGAGGGCCCGCCTAGGACATTTATCCGGCCTGCCGGGTGTTTTTGCTGCCACTGCCTGTGCTGCTTAGCAGCTGACTCCTCCTGGGGCCTGCAGTCCGGCCCTCCAACAGTCTGAGGGACAGTGAACTGGCCCCCTGTTTAAAAAGTTTGAGGACCCCTGGTCTAGATCTTCTGTCTAGATCTGTCTAAGCTGTCTGTATATTAGCAGCAAGACTCTTGTTTTCCTATTTGTGTGTGCCCTGCGGGTAGCACTGTTTCCTGTAAGAACTTTTCCTTTGAATTTACAGCTTGGCTAACTGTTTGGCGCAAGAGGCCTAGCTTTTGGCTCGTTCCAGCTTTTGAAATCCCTTTTCCACTAATTTTAATCATTTTTATCTTTTGATTTAATGTCAAGAATGTGGCTGGGCTCAGTGGCTCAGGCCTGTAATCCTAGCACTCTGGGCGGTCAGGGTGGGTAGATCACTTGGTCTCAGGAGTTCTAGATCAGCCTAAGCAAGAGTGAAACTCTATCTCTACTAAAAATAGAAAAAACTAACCAGGCATTATGGCATGTGTCTGCAGTCCCAGCTACTGGGGAGGCTGAGGCAAGAGGATCTCTTGAGCCTAAGAGTTTGAGGTTGCTGTGAGCTGTGACACTATGGCACCCTACCCAGGGTGACAGAGTGAGACTCCTGTTTCAAAAAATAAAATGAAAAATAAAAGTAGAGGGTGTTTGACTCGTCTTTTTACTTGAACACTTAGAGGCCATTTGGTTCAATATGGAATTAATGTTAATATTGTCATGTCTCAGGGAATAGGGAGGCCCAAGGAAAGGGAGAGAGACAGGGGAACCTCCGGTCAGTGGAATAGTCAGAACACATACAGCATTTGTTGATTAAGTTTGCCATTAAACTATTACCATAGTAACATAAAGATCACTGATCACGTGTTACCATAACAGACATAAAGTCTGAAATGTTACGAGAGTTACCAAAATGGGACAGACACAAAATTGAGCACATGCTGTTGGAAAAATAGTACTGATGGGGCGGCGCCGGCCCCATATGCCAGAGGTGGTGCGTTTAAACCCAGCCCTGGCCAAAAACTGCAAAAAAAAAGGTACTGATAGTCTTATTCAGGTGGGGGTCGCTGCAAGCCTGCCATTTTCAAAAAATGCAGTATTTGTAAAGCATAACAAAGAAAGCAATAAAATGAGGTGTGCCTATATTGTAGTATTTCATTATAAAGCTCTAGGTTTTGGCCAGGCATGGTGGCTCCTGCCTGTACTTCCAGCACTCTGGGAGGCTGAGGTGGGTAGATTGCTTGAGCTTAGGAGTTTGAGACCAGCCTGAGCAAAAGTGAGATCCCATCTCTACTAAAAATAGAAAAACTGGCCGGGTATAGTGGGCATGGGCCTATGGTTCCAGCTACTCAGGAGACTGAGGCAAGAGGATTGCAGGAGCCCTGGAGTTTAGGGTTGCTGTGAGATGTATTGACACAGCGCTCTTCCTAGGGTGACAGAATGAGACTCTGTCTTAAAAGCCAAAAAACCCTCTGAGTTTAATTGTTAAAACTGGTAGTACTTTACATAGTTTAGACATAGGGAATATTAAAAAAAGATGCAGGTTTTTTTATCCCTGTTCTTTCTGTTCATTTCTCATCTTGCTATGTGTCATTGTTAGTAGATTCGTATATCTCCTTCCAGGGTTTTTCACCTACATAAATAAATACCCTCGGCTTGGCACCTGTGGCTCAAGTGGCTAAGGCACCAGCCACATACACCTAAGGTGGCAGGTTCGAATCCAGCCCGGGCCCGCCAAACAATGAAGGCTGCAACCAAAAAATAGCCGGGCATTGTGGCGGGCGCCTGTGGTCCCAGCTACTTGGGAGGCTGAGGCAGAAGACTCACTTGAGCCCAGGAGTTGGAGGTTGCTGTGAGTTTTGATGCCACAGCACTCTACCCAGGGGGACAGCTTGAGGCTCTGTCTCAAAAAAAAAAAAAATACCCTCTTATGTAGCTCATCTTTTTCCATTTTTTAAATACAACTTAGCCTATTGTGGACACTTCCTCATTTTTAAATAGACATTATCTTTTGAGCAATTTTAGGTTTACAGGAAAATTAAACAGGAAATACAGAGTTCTCATTTACCAGTCACTATACATACACAGCATCCTTCATTATCAACATCCCTAAGCAGAGAGGCACATTTGTTACATTTTTCTTTTTTTAATAGTCTCACTCTGTTGCCCAGCCTAAAGTACTGTGGCATCATAGCTCGTTGCAACCTGAAACTCCTGGGTTAAAGTGATTCTCCTGTCTTAGCTTCCCAAGTAGCCGGAATACAGCAGCCCAACACAATGTCTGGCTAATATTTTATTTTTAGTACAGATGGAGTTTTGCTCTTGCTCAGGCTGGGTTAGAACCCCTGAGCTCAAGAGATCTACCTGCTTCGACCTCCTGAGTGCTAGGATTACAGGCGTGAGCCACCACGCTCGGCCTCATTTATTACTTTTCGATGAACCTGCACTGGCACATCGTCATCAGCGAAAGTCCACAGTTTAGGGTTCACTCTTGGTTTGGTACAATTTATGGGTCGACAAATGCAAATGTATTCACAAAATGTACCATGCAGAATGGTCACTGACTTAAAAGTTCTCTATGTTCTGCCTGTTCATCCATTACCCACTATTTTTTTTTCAAATACTGTGGCAGTGTTTCTGTAATAATGTGGTTTTTAAAAGTTTGAGCTTTTCAGTAAAACTATCTGAACCTGGTCTTTTTGGGGTGGGAGCTCTTTGAAAATATTTTTGTTTTTTTTTTCCTTTTGGGGGGGTTGATTTAAAAAAAAAAACTTTACCTTGAAAATCAGTTTTTTTTTTTTTTTTGAGACGGAGCCTCAAGCTATCCCCCTGGGTAGAGTGCTATGGCATCACAGCTCACAGCAACCTCCAACTCCTGGGCTCAAGCGAGTCTCCTGCCTCAGCCTCCCAGGTAGCTGGGACTACAGGCGCCCGCCACAACGCCCAGCCATTTTTTTTTGGTTGCAGCCATCATTGTTGTTTGGTGGGCCTGGGCTGGGGATTTGAACCTGCCACCTTGGGTGTATGTGGTTGGCGCCTTAGCTGCTTGAGCCACAGGCGCCGAGCCGAAAATCAGTTATTTCATTTAGTTTTTAAAATTTATTTCCATAGATTGGGGCAGAATAGTTTATAATAGAAGTTAATACAACCTGTTTCTAGTTACTTTCTGTCTCTTAATTTTATGTGGTTTTATTTCCTCAGTTTATTTATTTTTTTTTTGTTTTGAGACAGAACATCAAGCTGTCATCCTGGGTAGAGTGCTGTGGCATCACAGCTCACAGCAACCTCCAGCTCCTGGGCTGAAGCGATTCTCTTGCCTTAGCCTCCCAAGTAGCTGGCACTACAGGCGCCCACCACAGTGCCTGACTGGTTGTCATTGTCATTGTTTGGCAGGCTGTGGCTGGATTTGAACCCGCCAGCTCTGGTGTATGTGGCTGGCACCTTAGCCACTTGAGCTGCAGGTGCCGAACCTCCTCAGTTTATTCTGAAGATATCTAATGGTATATTGTTCCCTCACACCCCTCCCCCCACCAGAATAAACTTTTGAATTTCTTTTATTCTACTTTTTGTCTTTTCTATTTAGTGTATCTTTCTGCTTTCCTTTGGTTTATTTGTTGGTTTTTTCTGTCTGAAAATTTCATTTTCTAAAATTCATCAAAGGCTATCAATTTTCTTTCAAGCACTGTATTTTCAGTATTATTTGTGAGAAGTGTTATAACTTCTGTGTAGTTTTATTTTTTAGCTCAACAGGTACTTGTAATACTGTAAATAAAACTTTCTATGGTCTATGTGACTCTTACAGCCTCTTTGAAATAGCAACTCTTAAGTAACCTGTCAAGGTTACTTTATGACTTTGTGATATAAACCTAGATTTCTCTTACAAGTCGAGGAATGTCTGATGAAGTTGTTTTTAGAGTCAGATGTGTAACTTTAATATATTTTGGATCAGTTCTGGATTTGAAATGGAGTGAGAGAGGATACCCAGGAAGAGTAAGGTCTGAAAGAATAAACAGCTTCTCACAGGAGCCCAAGGGCACACTTGCAAAGTCTTCCCTGTGGTGACTCAGCTCCTAGGAATTTGTAGAAACTTAACTTCCTGGGACCTTGAAACTAATACTTGCTTCTGCTTCTGCAAAAGCCCATGCCTGCCTTCTCCAATTTGATTCATACTGACCAATGAGAAGGGTACCCGTGGACAAAGAACCTTTGGCTGGAGAAAAAAGGGAAAGGACAGAGCCATTGGGAGCCCGGTCATTTTTGGGCTCTAGTCTGTCATCTCTCCCAGCTGAAATAAAACCCTTCCTCCTTTAAACACGGGTGTTTTGGGTGTTTCTTCCTCTCCATGGGGCCTTATTTTCCTGCAACGAGAGAACCAAAATTCAAATGAGTTCTGAAGCAATAGACAAGGGGCGGTTGATGTTTTTGGTTCCACCGAAGTGTTATTAAAGAATTAGGCAAAAGGGCTCAGCGCCTGTAGCACAGTGGTTATGGTGCCCGCCACATACACCGAAGGTAGCGGGTTCAAACCCAGCCCAGGCCAGCTAAAACAACTGCAACAATAACAACATCAGAAAATTAGGCAAAAGCAAATTCATGTAATCAAAACATTCCCCATAATATTCTGAAATTTAAAAAAAAGTAACATTTGTTACCCATTCTTTTCTGCTAGACTCTGACCCTGTTTTATATTTAGTACATCTCTGGTAAACTCACATGGATGGAATCTCTCCTTTGTAGTTCCACTGCTGTTGGCCTACTCAGGGCAGGCCACCTACAATTAAACTTCATAGTTGATGTTTTACTTTGAGACCTCACTTTCAATTCACCAGTGTCATTGCCTCTAGTGTCCTTTTCTTGAAACAAGCAGTATATGAGTCCTGTCAAAAGTTTTAATTCAGAATCTTTAGCATATTCAAGGATCTATAAGATCATCTTCTGAGCTACCTTTTACTCAACAGAATATGTGAATATGAAGTGCCAACACTAGGAGGTGCTGTGCTTAAAAATGCAGGGGGCAGGTGTGATCCTGACCACTGTGGAGTTTATACTGTGATGGGGAAGAGAGGTAGGGAATAAACAAGTACAGATATGATGGAGGTGAGAATGTGAAGGGACAGGACCAGGGATCGTAATGAGGTGTTTAACCTAATCAGGAGAGTTGATAGCTTCCCTGAAGAAGGAAGTGTTTTAGTGGAGACCTAAAAGATGACTAGGTCTTTGCTATTGAAAAGTGGGAAGGCAGAAGAGCAGCAGGCTGGGCAGAGAAGTCCAGTGTACACGGAGAGAAGAAGGTGGAGAGGAAGGCCACCCTGGGCATGTCTTTGCCACTTGGAGACTGCTTTTTCTTAAGGGCATCAGAAATGGTATAGATCCATTTTAAACAGAGAACAACTGCATATTTCTAGTTTTAAAAATACTTTGATTGCAGAAGAAAGGTTTGGAGATGAGGTCAAAACCATCCATTGAACTTGGAAACACCGCAGAGAAGGAGGTTCCGGGAGGCTGGGGTAGGATAAAGAGCTCAATTTTGTACGGTTGATTTGAATGTGCCTTGAGACACCAATGTGTAGTAGGCCTTTAAGTGAATGAATCTGGAGCACAGAAGAGTTTAATTTAGGGAAGCGTTACGTGTATTCTGCTAAGTGAATCAGTGATGATGAGACTATCTGGGGTGAGTAGGAGTCCTGAGGAATTCTGACATTTAACGTTTGGATAGTAATGCCTGAAAAATACTTACAGTGCACGTATTAGGGCCAGACATCATTCTGAGTGTTTTATACATAGTAAGTCATTTAAATTGTATACCATCTCTGTGAAGAAGGTCCCTTTACCCCTGTTTTATAGGTGCTCAAAACGGAAGTGAGAAAAGTTAATGGGAAAATTGCTGGTAAATAAGCAGCTGGCGAAACGGGAGAGAAGGGGAAGTTTGGTGTTACTGTTGCCTGTGTGCTGAAAAGTCAGCCAAGACAGGAGCTGTGAAAGATGCGTAGCTTTAAAGGGTGGGATCGACACTGCTGACTCAGCAAAAACAGGTCTTGCAGAATGGTAGAAACAGAACCCAGGTTGATGAGGTCTGAGGAAATGAAGGCTTTTTTAAATTTAAATATTTTTTGAAATTTATCTAAAGACTGGAGGGAAGTAGTTGCCAGAGAGGAATTTTTAATTTCTCTTATTTAGTTTGGGCATGACTTGAATCTTTAATACTGATTGAAGGATCAGCAGAGAGGGAGAAGCCCTGTACAGTACCGAGGGCATCGTAAGGTCAGGTTTCCTGTGAAAGCTGAATTGCATAGGATCCAGGATACCTGAGGACTGCATACTCTACTTATGTTATCTGCCAGGTTTGGTTTCTGTAGCTGGAAGGCCTCTACCTTTTTTATTATATATGGTCCAACCAAAATGCTACATATGAAGTATGACATAATAAAGCAAGCCCCAGAACTCACCTTAATAGTACATATCCGACTTGTGTTGAAGCTCCTTTCCAGTGCAGTAATTTCCGTTTCCTGTAACCATAACCCTGAACTTGTCCCTTGCTTATATTTTAATAGTACTTGTTTGTTAACCTTAAACTTGTCAGAGTTGCATTTTTGTACCTTATGTTAAATGGTATCATGCTATATATTCTGCAATTCGTCTTTTTCATTATGTTTACGATTTTTTTTTAATTTTAGGATTTTTAAAAATATATCTGTGCATGTGTCTATAATTCATTTTGCTACTCACTAGAAGTCTATAAAAAGATGGATGCTTGGTGGTGTCTGTAGCTCAGTGAATAGGGCGCCAGCCCCATATACTGAGGGTGGTGGGTTCGAACCTGGCCCTGGCCAAACTGCAACAAAAAAATAGCTGGGCATTGTGACGGGCGCCTATGGGCTCAGCTACTCAGGAGGCTGAGGCAAGAGAATCACCTAAGCCCAGGAGTTGGAGGTTGCTGTGAGCTGTGACGCTACGGCACTCTACCAAGGATGACAAAGTGAGACTCTGTCTCTAAAAAAAATAAATAAATAGTTGAAAACCACTGTTTCACACTCTAGTCTATACCTTTATAAAGACTTAATATTATTAGACTATTTTTTCAACAGCCTTATTGAGGTATAATGTACATATTACAAAATAAAACTGTTGCAGGTATATAGTGTAGGTAGAGTTTTGCAATTATCACCATAGTCCAGTTTAAAAAATTTTTTTTCTGAGTACTTAAGGTCCCATGAAAAACCCATTTCTTTTCTAATTATCAATTTTGTTCATCTGTGAAGTTTTAAATGATAAATTTGCTCCTTTAAATTTCCTGTATGATATTGCTTATTTCTATTAAAGTACTGATTTACTTTTGTCTGTTGTCAGTAATTATTTACAAGTCTTTTCCACATTACTATAAATGTTTTAAAGTTGCTTGTTCATCTGTGTGATACTCATCATGCTACTTGGTTAATATATTTGAGTAGTGAATTAATATTGACAGAGGAATTCCATTGGCTCAGTGCTATTAAAACCCACAGGCCTTCTGGCCCAGCATGGTGGCTCATGCCTGTAATCCTAGCACTCTGGGAGGCCAGGGCGGGTGGATTACGTGAGTTCAGGAGTTTGAGGCCAGCCTGAGTAAGAGTGAGACTCCATCTCTAAAAATAGCTGGGCATTGTGGCAGGCGCCTGCAGTCCAAGCTACTCAGGAGGCTGAGGCAAGAGAATTCCTTGAGTCCAGAGTTTGAGGTTGCTTTGAGCTATGATACCATGGCACTCTACCAAGGGCGACAAAGAGACTGTCTCAAAAAAAAAAAAAAAAAACCCACAGGCCTATCTGACCTTAGATTTTAGGGTAGAATTAGGGCTCAGATTTCTAATATAAAAATTAAATTTCTAACATTAAAACTGAATTTTTAAATATAACTTTATATAACTTGTACTCATATTGTTTCTCCCTACTGTTTTTTTCGGTAAGTGCCATTCTGTATATATATAGTAAATAGCTAGTTCATAAAGTCTTAAATCTCCTCTGCTGTATTTAAGGAACACTTATTTTCACATATTTACTTAGAAGGTCACACAATTGATGTTTTCTCATCCTGTTTGGCAGGAAGCAGTAGAGAAATATGAGGAAGTGCTACATAATTTGGAATTTGCCAAGGAGCTTCAGAAAACCTTTTCTGGACTGAGCCTAGACGTGAGTATGTTTTCTTTGCTTTTCCTGAAACTGGTTGAAACCACTGATCTTGAAGAAAACATCTCAGGTGTAATAATTGTGTTTGGTTACCATCCATCTAATTTCTGCTGATACTTTATGGGAGATGGGAGGTTGAGAGACAGTAGCTAATGAAGGACTAATTTTTCAGATTTCTGTAGTCTCAAGGGAATACAGATGGCATCTGAGTATGAGACATTGGGAATAAAATATTAGATGTTTACTGTGTGTTATTTCATTATGGAATTTCAGGAGTAATTGACAAGAGGAATTAAACACTATTAATTTTAAGATATGGACTATAATATATAGGGACTTACAAATTTATATAATATAGGTTCACAGTGTAACAGTATTTAATATATAAGGAAACAGAGAATTGGTACTCTTTGAAAACACGAAGATTATTATCAGGAAAATTTATGATCATGGTAAATAGAGTTAAATCTGGCCTCTACTTTTTAGGCTCTATGTTGGCACTTCAAACCTTTAATCTCTAACACATTTAATCAGTAGTTAATTATGAAGTCGTTAAGCATTCCTTAATGAAGTATTCTTCATTTCAGGATCTTAACATTAGAATGACCTTTAAAGGACCAACCATTGAAAAAAAATTTTAATATTTTCTGGGGTAGGGAAAATGCCTAGTAAGATAGTATCTTTTCTTATTTAAAAAAATTTTTAAGTTATTATTTATAATTTATTATTTAAATACTTTATTTTTGATTTTTTTTTATAGTAAAATAAAAGTCTCTCCATTCCTCTGGCATTAAAAAAAAAAAAATGCAGCCTGCCACAGTGGCCTGTAATCTTAGTACTCTGGGAGGCTGAGGTGGGAGGATTGCTTGGATTGCTTGAGCTCAGGAGTTTGAGATCAGCCTGAGCAAGAGGGACTAAAACCAGAAAAATGGGGACTGGACTACAAGGCCCAGCTACTCAGTAGGCTGAGGCAAGAGGATATTTGAGCCCAAGAATTTGAGGATACTGGGAGCTGTGTTGGTGCCATGGTACTCTACCTAGGAGATTTTCTGTTTCTCACAGTTACCTTATCAAATTTTAGTGTTCCATTCAGGTATACACTTTTCTAATATATAGCGTTCTTTTCTTCTTCTTTTTTTTTTTTTTGGAGACAGAGCCTCAAGCTATCCCCCTGGGTAGAGTGCTGTGGCATCACAGCTCACAGCAACCTCCAACACCTGGGCTCAAGCGAATCTCCTGCCTTAGCCTCCCAAGTAGCTGGGACTACAGGCGCCTGCCACAACGCCTGGCTATTTTTTTTTTTTTTGATTGCAGCCCTCATTGTTGTTTGGCGGGCTCAGGCTGGATTTGAACCCACCACCTTAGGTATATGTGGCTGACACCTTAGCTACTTGAGCCACAGGTGCCAAGCCTTTCTTCTTTTTAGGTTAAAAAACTTTTAAAAAGTTCTTCTACCATGTGCCAAGCACCTGTACAATTCTGCTGGATTTTTTCAACAGTCTAGGAAGTAGATATGTAATAAATAGTCCCATTTTCAAGATAAGGGAAATGAGGCTCGGAGCAAAAGGGACTTACTCAAAGTCATATGGCCAATAAATGGCAGTGCCAAGATAGGACCGTGGGTACATTTTACCTCTGAAACCATTTTTTTCTCCTCTATCATGGATATAGTATCTTTTCTATTTATGTTTTTCCACTGCTGTAGTTTAGAGGTAGCTCTGAGTTCACCAAATCTTGTTACTATTCCTAAGGTTATTATTTTTTTTTCCAGTTTTTGGCCAGGGCTGGGTTTGAACCCGCCACTCAAGCATATGGGGCCTGTGCCCTACTCCTTTGAGCCACAGGCGCTGCCCTATTCCTGAGGTTATTTTTGCTTGCCTTAGATTTACTTTCATTTTGGTGAGGTGAGAAAGTACTCTTGAGCTTGCCTTAATCAATCAAGACCCTGGCTCCACGCCTGTGGCTCAAGCGGCTAAGGTGCCAGCCACATACAACCAAGGTGGCGGGTTTGAATCCAGCACGGCCTGCCAAACAACAATGATGACTGCAACCAAAAAATAGCCAGGCATCTGTGGTCCCAGCTACTTGGGAGGCAGAGGCAGGAGACTCTCTTGAGCCCAGGAGTTGGAGGTTGCTGTGAGCTGTGATAACACGGCAATCTACCCAGGGGGACAGCTTGAGGCTCTATCTCAAAAAAAAAAAAAGAATCAAGACCCTAAAGGTGCTTGCTTGCTAGTACCTTCTCATTTTCTTTACTTGGTAATTTTTGGGCTCTGTTTTTACTAAAGCTTTTCTTCTGTCAAACGTTTTCTGTGATAGGCAGTTTTATGAAATATTTCTTTTTTCTTCTACACGTATGCTAGAAACCTTTTCAGCACAGCCACATTCTTTTCTTTATCTTTTTCTTTCTTTCTTTTTTTTTTTTTTAAACAGAGTCTCACTCTGTTACCCCAGGCTAGAGTGCCCTGACATCAATTTAGCTCACAGCAACCTTAATCTCCTGGGCTCAAGTGATTCTTCTGCCTCAGCCTCCCAAGTTGCTGGACTACAGTTTCTGGCCAGGAATCCTGGCTAATGTATCCATTTTTAGTAAAAATGGCGTCTTGCTCTTGCTCATGCTCAGGCTGGTCTCAAACTCCTGAACTCAAGTAATCCTCCGTCCTTGGCCTCCTAGAGTGTTAGGATTATAGGCATGAGCCACTATGCCTGGCCCCAGAAAAAATTCTACCATTGATTGAGAAGAATTCGCTTCTTCTTTTTTTTTTTTTTTTGAGACGGAGCCTCAAGCTATCCCCCTGGGTAGAGTGCCATGGCATCACAGCTCATAGCAACCTCTAACTCCTGGGCTCAAGCGAGTCTCCCGCCTCAGCCTCCTAAGTAGCTGGGACCACAGGCGCCCACCACAACGCCTGGCCATCCTTTGGTTGCAGCCATCATTGTTGTTTTGGGGGGCCTGGGCTGGGGATTTGAACCCGCCACCTTAGGTGTATGTGGCTGGCACCTTAGCCGATTGAGCCACAGGCGCCGAGCTGAATTCGTTTCTTATGTCTCCTTCTTTCCAAACTAGTCCTCAACTGGAAGAAGAAAAAAAAATTATTCATTCATATATATATATATAATTTTTATATTCATTCATATATGTAAATACGTGTGTATATATATAATTTTCATCCCACTTTTCTAGTTTTTGCCTCAGTAAGGAGAAATAGACTGTTGTCAGTAACTTTTCATGACATCTAATCATGATCTAGGATGCTTTCTTGGTACTTCATTTTCATTCATCAAACATTTGAGGTCCTGTCATGTGTCAAATGTGCTGGACACTAGGGATATGTCGGTGACAACAGATATAGTTCCATCATTATGGATACAAATCAATAAAAAGATAACCATTAAGTATGATGAATACTTAGATAGGGTAAATTCAGAGCTGCTTGAGTCCATAACAGCACCTAATCCAACCTTGGGAGATTGGCTAAAGAGAAATCTGAAGTAATGGTGTGATGTAGTCCTGAAGACACTTTGAGAATAGTTGCATTTCCCTTTATCTTTTTTTTTTTTTTCTGAGACAGACTCTTACTTTATCACCCTTGGTAGAGTGCTGTGGCATCACAGCTCACAGCAACCTCCAACTCTTGGGCTTACGTGATTCTCTTGCCTCAGCCTCCCAAGTAGCTGGGACAACAGGCGCCTGCCACAACGCCTGGCTATTTTTTTTGTTGTTGTTGTTGCAGTTTGGCCGGGGCTGCCATCCTTGGTACATGGGGCCAGCGCCCTACCCACTGAGCCACAGGCGCTGCCCACCTTTCCCTTTATCATGACACAGTTGTGTCACCTCCATCTTCTTGCCTTCTTTCAAGCAGAACAGGGAACCCTGTAGTTTGGATGTTATTGGTGCAATGTGTAGATCTTGGAAAAAGCGTTACAGGGCCTTTGCCATCCTGAGAGAATATGTTTGCCTGCGTAATTCCCTGTCAGTCTGTTTCGCATTCCAATATTTTATCTTATTGTCTTCTGTCCTTGGGAGTAAGTAGTATAGTCAGACTTAGTTTTTTCCACACTCCCTATAAAGGAATTAATTATGCCACAGTGAATCTTTTTATTGAGGTTTTTCCTGATAATTTTAATCTGTTCAAATTTATAAATGTCTCTTTTATAGAGTTTAAAATATTGATACTGCTGGGTGAGGTGGTTCACACCTATAGTTGCAGTTACTCTTGGGAGTCTGAGGCAGCAGGATTGCTTAGGGCCAAGAGTTCCAGACTGCAGTGAGTTGTGATCATGCTACTGAACTCCAGGCTGAGTAACAGAGCAAAACTTCACTGTTTCAAAAAAAAAAAAAAAAAAAAAGGGCAACAACAAAAACTGATGCTCTATTAAAGTATTTTAACTCATGTATAGGAAAAATTTTTTTTAGGTTTTTTTTCTTTTTGTATTTTAATCTTCATTCTTTGGGATATATTCAATATGATGGGAACATTACAATAAAAAACTAGGGAAAAGACCTTTTAGCTTTTCTTAGTGAAAATGGGTGGTACTTTTTTTTTTGAGATAGCGTCTTCACTATGTCACCCTTGATAGAGTGGTGTGGCAACACAGCTCACAGCAACTTCAAACTCTTGGGCTTAAGCGATTCTCTTGCCTCAGAGAATCCCTTCCAGGCATCTGCCACAACGCCCAGCTATTTTTTTGTTGTAGTTGTCGTTGTTCTAGCAGGCCCGGTCTGCCAGTCTTGATGTATGTGGCTGGCGCCAATCCCAGGGGGTACTTTTTTCTTTCTTTCTTTTTTTTTGAGACAGAGCCTCAAGCTGTTGCCCTGAGTAGAGTGCTATGGCATCATAGCTCACAGCAACCTCCAACTCCTGGGCTCAAGCAAGTCTTCTGCCTCTGCCTCCCAAGTAGTTGGGACTACAGGCGCCTGCCACAACGCCCAGCTATTTTTTGGTTGCAGCCATCATTGTTGTTTGGCAGGCCCAGGTTGGATTTGAACCTGCCAGCTCAGGTGTATGTGTCTGGCGCCTTAGCGACTTAAGCCATAGACGTCAAGCCAGGGGTACTTGTTAATTGCAATGGCAAGCCACTTCTGGGCCCTGTGTATCATGTCAGACTTTCAGATGTAATATTTCTGAGCTTTGTAAAGTCAACTCAGGCCTCCTCAATCTACAGACGCAGATTGAGATAAAACTTTAATTTCCATATCTAAATATTGTCAGCTGAATATTGGAAGATGCAGCTTCATCCAGACCAGGCGTCCTCAAACTATAGCCCTGTAGGCCACATGTGGCCCACTTAGGACATTTATCCAGCCCGCCAGGTGTTTTTGCCGCCGCTGCCTGTCCTGCTTAGTCGCTGACTTGTCCCAGGGCCCACAGTCCAGCCCTCCCAACGGTCTGAGGGACAGTGAACTGGCCCCTTGTTTAAAAAGTTTGAGGACCCCTGATCTGGACCAAGAGGAGCAAACTATTAAAAAAAACCTTTAATGTTACCTTTAAAAAGGTTAAAAACTGTGGCTGTGTTTTGGCATTACTTTTTTTTTTTTTTTTTTAAGAGACAGAGTCTCACTTTATCGCCCTCAGTGGAGTGCTGTGGTGTTACAGCTCACAGCAACCTCCAACTCCTGGGCTAAGGTGATTCTCTTGCCTTAGCCTCCCGAGTAGCTGGGACTACAGGCACCTGCCACAATGCCTGGCTAGGCATTACCTTTTTAAGATGCTTTACATTTGTTAACTTTTCAGTTTTTATGCTTTAGCCAGTCGTCTTTGGTTGTTTGAAAACTGACCATTTTAGTTTAAGTATCTTTTTCCTGGAACATGAGATTTAAAAAGACTCTACAACTAAAGCATTAAAATATTTGGCTTAAAAAGGCTTGATGTACATAAATATAGAAAGGTGAAATCTTGAGATTAATGCAGGTATCCGTTATTGGTACTTTGCTTCTCATCATGGCAACATGTGAGGTACTAGGCAGAGCATAGATCTGGAAGGCAGGTATTTGGGCTTTGTTGAATCTGTTTCCCTGTTTCCCCACTTTATTCCTTAGTAAATTCTTTAGCTCAGAAAGGAGATGGGGTAAACAGACTGGTGAGATTGACCGTCATAGGATTTATCATCTAATCTTAGCTGGTTTGAGATTAGCTTTATTGAACAGGAATTGCTAACATGGGGTGGTAGAGAGTTGTCAACCTTAATTAGCATTTGTTTTAAAACAGCTGCTAAAAGCTCAGAAGAAGGCCCAGAGAAGGGAGCACTTGCTAAAACTTGAGGCTGAGAAGAAGAAGCTTCGAACAATACTTCAAGTTCAGTATGTATTACAGAACTTGGCACAGGAGCATGTACAGAAAGACTTCAAAGGGGGTTTGAATGGTGCAGTGTTTTTGCCTTCAAAAGAACTTGACTACCTCATTAAATTTTCAAAACTGACCTGCCCTGAAAGGAATGAAAGTCTCAGGTAAGTTAATGAAAAGATTTTTCTGAAATAGTACACATGACACTGTGATCTAGCTTTTTAGTTTTAGTTATATATAAAGACAAATAAATATGTGTGTATGTGTGTGTTACAGAGAGAAAGGGAAAAATGAGAGTGAGTAATTAGCTAAGGAAACAGTAATTTGATTCAGTCTGGGAAGCTTGGCTGGCCCAGCCTCTGCAAGGACTGATAGATTATCCAGGAAAGGGAATGTAAATGGTCTCATTAATACACTTCTTTATTGTAACATTGATTTTAGGAATAATGCCTAATCATCACATTTTAATTCTATATAAGTATTAACTATACTACTTATGTATCCTTCTAAAACATTTTTAGTAATTTTCTTAGAGTCTTTGCCTTCTTAATCCTATTGTACTTGAGGTAAATAAGATTTAACTTGGCCGGTATCCTTAATCTTTCAAAGTCAGAATTATTATATTTGTTGTGAGTACGCTGTGAATAACTACTGAGAGATGGATCTATTAATTTAAAATATAAAACCTGTAAATGGGGGCTACCTGTATTTTTTCCCCCGTAGAGTTATCCATTTGCTATTTTTGTTTTGATGGAATTAACCAGCTAAGGGACAGAAATGCGTGCTTTTACTTTGTTAGATACAAGTTGTTCCAACTTTGTGTCTATTAGGCAGCCCTGCTAAAGCAGGGCCAGGTTTCACCTGTTACTAGAAATCAGCCTTTGATCAGGAAGAGCTATTGAAACTCTTCCTTAAGGCAGCCTTATGTGAATCTTTTTATTCCCACGCTGGTAGTCTACTCCAGTATCATTACAGGGTTGCTTCCTTCTCCTACTTCCCTTTTGTGGTTTTATGGAATGTACTATACTTTAATATATGAAATGTAAGCAAAACATAATTGCTTATAATTGAAAAATAAGCAAACCAAGCTGTTCTCCTTAAAGTAAAAAAATGCAGCTCTTGGCTTGGTGCCTGTGGCTCAAGTGGCTAAGGTGCCAGCCACATACACCTAAGGTGGCGGGTTCGAATCCAGCCCAGGCCTGCCAAGCAACAATGATGGTTGCAACCAAAAAAATAGCCAGAGGTTATGGCAGGCGCCTGTGGTCCCAGCTACTTGGGAGGTGGAAGCAAGAGACTCGCTTGAGCCCAGGCGTTGGAGGTTGCTGTGAGCTGCGATGCCACAGCACTTTACCCAGGGGGACAGCTTGAGGCTCTGTCTCAAAAAAAAAAAATGCAGCTCTTAATACTTCCATTCCACCATTCTTTCATCCAGGGTCTGTACTTAGTAACTAATGGTACCACACTGGCAGCTTTAAGCTCTTTTGTTCTATTCTTTAATAGTTGTATTTGCTAAAATCTTTGTTTTAAGGAAAAATTCTTCTATTTAAAATTTATGAACAGGCATTTAGTGACCTTGTATAATTTTTATTTCCAAAGAGTGAAAGGATGAGTGGAACGCCTGAACGTCTTGACTGTTAATGGTCATATTGCATAAATTGTGCCACTCTGAATATTAACGTATTTCTAAAGCCACTTTGTTCTGCTGCTGCTTTTCCTTGTCAGTGTTGAAGACCAGATGGAGCAGTCATCCTTGTACTTTTGGGACCTTTTGGAAGGTAGTGAGAAAGCAGTGGTGGGAACCACATGTGAGTTTTCTCTACTCTGGACTTATGCAGTGAATACTGAACTTGACGTTTAGAAGTTTAGTATGATATTAAGGGTCTAAACTGTGTCAGTACATCAGAACTTATGTGAGATAGATCACATAAGAGATAAGATGAATACTGATACTGATGAATACTGTATTCATCAGGAGAACGATCCTTTTGTTTAGTTCTGTTAAAAGCAGTTATCGTGTGACCCTAATCTCTAAAATGGAATTTCAGGAGAAGTTTAAAGTGGCAAGTCAGTATGACTTGGGAATAGAGCTAAGTACTAGCACTGGTGTCAACACTAGCTTGATCATTTTGGGGTTCCATTCTCTATTCTGCATGGTAGTACCTGGTGTATACTTTGGTTAACAAATAATACCAAGGTTATCTGCCTTTTAATATCAAAGTTATCTACCTTGATATTAATATCTGGTTATCTACCAGATTAGCCTAAGGAAACGTGAATGGTTTGGCTATAAAGTCCATTGAAACATTTTTTTCCTATCAATCTGGAAATGATCTGGAGAGGAGAGTGAGTGCTTTTGGCATCCTAAATAGCCATTGGCCACACGACCAAGTTCAGATGGCTGGACATGAGGTACGTAGCTTTGCATATATAGTTTAGAATAATAAAAACTCCCTAGAAGCTAGTAGACATTTTTATTACTGTTGATTGCTTCCTTTAAAAAAAAAATCCCTATATATTTGTAACAATCTCAAGATTTCTAATTAATGTCATGGTTAGAATACAAAATGGTACTTAAAATAGTTTGGAAAATAGTTGAGCAGTTTCTTATAAAATTATGTTTACATGTACCCTAAACCAAGCAGTTATACTCCTAGTAGCCAAGAGAAATGAAAACGTGTGTTCATATAACTATTTGTACATGAGTGGTATTCATACTAGCTTCATTCATAATAGCCCCAGACAGGACAGAGGCACGTTAGCTGATCAACTGATGGACAGAATATGGTATGTTTATACGGAGGAATCTACTCAGTAATAAAAAAAGGAATGAACTGTGGATACATGCAGTAACATGAATGAATCTCAAAATAATTATGCTGAATGAAAGAAGCCAGATAGTAAATGACTACCTGTTGTATGATAGCATTCATATGAAATTTTGGGAATGATATAACTAGAATAATAGCAGGTTACTGATTTTAAGGGAGGTGGGTGGGATCGAGGCAGAGATTGATCCTAAAAGAGGCATGAAGAACTTTTTGGACTGATGAAAATGCTCTATTTCATGTCTGGTGACAATATGACAACATAGCTTTTAAAACTTATACTCTTAAAATAGGTGAATTTTGTTTGTAAATTAAACCTGAAAACTGGTTTAAAAAAAAAAGACAAACTCTACATTGTATTACTCACGGGAAAGGAATAATATAGACCCAAGTCAAGTATGGAAACTGCTTTGAAGGACAGTCTTAAATAAGTGTTGTAGTGTGTTGACTTTAACAGCATTTTGATTTTTCTTGATCTTCAAATGTGCTAGGAGTGACATACAGCATAACTCAAGAATAAAATCTTAATCATGGAATTTTGTAGTTTTTTTTTTTTTTTTTGTAGTTTAAAATTTCTTTGTAGGCTCGGTGCCTGTGTCTCAGCTGGCTAAGGCACCAGCCACATACACCTAAGGTGGCAGGTTCGAATCTAGCCCTGGCCCGCCAAAACAACAATGACGGCTGCAACCAAAAAATAGCCGGGCGTTGTGGTGGGCGCCTGTGGTCCCAGCTATTTGGGAGACTGAGGCAGGAGACTCGCTTGAGCCCAGGAGTTGGAGATTGCTGTGAGCTGTGATGCCACAGCACTCTACCCAGGGTGACAGCTTGAGGCTCTGTCTCAAATAAAATAAAATAAAATAAAATTTCTTTGTAGTTTAAAATCCTATCTTGGGATTTCTAACCCTGTCTAATAGGGGTATGTTTGAGGAACTGTCTTCTGCTTCTCCAAAGCCTTAATTACTTGGGGAAAATGGAGTAGTTGCTAGATGTGATTGGGGCCAGATGGAAAAATGATTTGTTTTCTCAGCTGAGGGAATAGACGTGTGCTTTTGTGACGTACTAGACTTGTTGACTAGGGTCTCTGAGGATGGACTGCACATTCACTGTCATGGTACTGAACAGTTCTCCATTCCCTCCAATATAAACTATTGTAATGACATACAATAATTAGGATACAATTAGGATATCTATTCTGAGTGATTGTCAGTGAACTGTTGAATTATGTGATAATTGCTCCCCAACCACTCTTCTTTAGACAAACATATGAAAGATCTGCTGTCTAAATTGCTGAACTCAGGCTATTTTGAAAGTATTCCCATTCCCAAAAATGCCAAGGAAAAAGAAGTACCATCGGAAGAAGAAAAGCTAATACAGTCAGAGAAGAAAAAACAATTATCGAAGACTGAATCTGTCAAGGAATCAGGTTTGCTGTGATCTCTGAAATTCTTTATAGTAGTTGCATTTTTTAACACCTAAAATGTGCATTGAGTCCTTATTTTAATTCATTAAGATCTATATGTGTGGAAATCTTTACTTCAGGATAAACCTAGGTTGAGAAAACATCTGTAAGCTTTATTGCCATAATTGGCTTTATAGTTTATACCTTTAGTTGGGAGAGTGCATTGGTTAAAAATGGGGCATTAGTAGAGTTTGACTGAACCTCTCTGTTAAGCTACTAGTAGGATAATTTCATTTAAAATTGTTATTTAAAATGTAGGCTTTAGTAGAATCTGATACTGTAGTAGAATGTGAAATGTAAACCAAGATTAAAATATTGGTTCATGGCTGGGTGCAGTAGCTCACACCTGTTAATCCTGGCACTCTGGGAGGCCAAAGTGGGAGGATCACTTGAGGTCAGGAGTTTGAGACCAGCCTGAGCCAGAGTGATACTCATATTGTGTCTCTACCAAAAATTGAAAAAGTAGCCAGGCGTGGTAGTACTGTGCCTGTAGTCCCAGCCACTCAGGAGGCTGAGGTAGAAGGATTGCTTGAGCCCAGGAGTTTGAGTTTGCCGTGAGCTATGACATCACAGCACTTAACTGAGGTAACAGAGACTTTGTCTCAAAAAATTATTCAGGAAAAAAATTGCCAAAATCAGTAAACTACCATTGTCTAAGGGAAGAAATATTTTGAGCAAATGGCATTTTTGCTTTTGTTTGTTGAAGTTATTAAAGAAATCTCTCTTCTAAGAAGATAGTCCTGTTAGGATTCTGGTAGCTGCAAGAAAGAGTCAAGTGATTTTCCTTCGTTTCTTTCTCTTAGTTCTTAATTCTAAATCTAGTGCTTCGGTATCTCCACTCCCTTCCCCCCTTGTAACCTTAAACTGACTTGGAAGAGGTCATAGGGGCTCTTTTAAAAGCTAAGATGACTAATTTTTACTCCATGGGACCTGGGCTATACTTCTAACTTGAAAAAAGCTATATTGTGGGTGAGAGGAGATGTAGTCTTATTTTCATTCCAAAATCAGTTTTTAACTGAAACTTGACTTTTGTAAGTATCTTATATAAGGATAGCTACTAGCCTCAGCCAGCCTCAGCCTACGTGCTTTTGACCAAAAGGCAATAGCTAAAATTGCTCTTGCCATATGCTTAATTGTACTGTCCTTTTTCTGTTACCCTTCTGTGTCTTCTGAAATACGTGGCTGGAATGACTTATATTTGTAGCCTGTCTAAAAACATAATGGTTTACCTGGTACTTATTTAGATTTCCTTTTATTTTCTAGAGTCTCTCATGGAACTCGCACAGCCAGAGATACAACCGCAAGAGGTAAGACAATGAAAGTGAATTTGCTGATGTTGGTTTTTCAGCCCTTTGTGTAGGTTTGTGGTTAGAAGGCGAGGCTCTGGCCCAGTCTGCCTCAGCTTGAGTCCTGGTTCTTCAGTGTACTAGCTTTTAGTGACTTTTGGGCAAGCCATCTAGCCCAGCTGTGTCCGTTAGCCTAACATGAAAAACGGGGATAATGGTAATGCCTACCTCGTGAGGTTATTGTGAGGATTAAAGAAGGTAACCTAAATTTTAAACTACTTAGAATTCTGGGCACAGTGGGTCACGACTGTAATCCTAGAACTCTGGGGCGGCCAGAGCGGGTAGATTGCTTGAGCTTAGGGGACCAGTCTGAGCAAGAGTGAGACCCCCATCTCTAAACATGTGGCGGGTACCTGTAGTCCCAGCTTCTTGGGAGTCTGAGGCAAGAGGATCACTTGAGCCCCAGAGTTTGAGATTGCTGTGAACTATGACGCCATGATATTCTAACCAGGGCGACAAAGTAAGACTCTGCCTCAAAAGGCAAATAAATAAACTACTTAGAATTTGGCCTTGCACGCTTAACTGCCCATGTTTAGGTTGTTTTTTGCCTCTATGTTAAAATTTAAAGATGTGCAGGACTTTGCTTTCTCCAGGATTTACCCCTGTTGGAAGCAAAAAAAAGTGCATTTGTTGTCTTTCTGAAAAGATGTTGGAATTCACAGAAATTGAAGAGAATTAAGAGATGCAAAAACACAGTGTAATTGGTATATAAGGGAAATAAAGGCTGGAGGCTGGTGATTTGGGAAACAGAAGCTTCAAGTCAAACAGTATAACTTGGGATATAACGTTGTGTAGTTGGAAGTTGAACCATCCTTTGCCTTAGCCTGTAAGGGTCCAGGTGTCCCAAGGCTGACAGAGGTAGAATAGCCGTGGCAAGAGCCTGAGGGAAGCAGACATGGTCCCTGCTGTGCAGACCTTGCTTAGGTGAGTCAGATGGAAATCGCTACTTTTGAAGTATCAAAGTTTATCTTTCTGTTAACTGAGGAAATAGGAACAGACAAACAAGTAGGATGGTCTCTTAAATGGGAGTAAGGACAGAAGTTTCACGTCAGCGCAGTGGCTCAGACCGGTGGGCACAGGAATGCTAATAGAGTAGACTATCCCCTTCCCAGTCTTCTGTGAATTTTGTGACTCAAGCACGTTATTTCTCTGGTCTAGTTTCTTAACAGACGGTATATGACGGAAGTAGATTATTCAGACAAACAAGAGGAAGAGCAGTGTTGGGAAGCAGATTATGCTGGAAAACCAAATCTCCCTAAATGTTGGGATATGCTTACTGATCCCGAGGGTCAGGAGAAGAAACAGGAATCCTTCAAGTCCTGGGAGTCTCCTGTCAAGCACCAGGAGGTCACAAAGCCTACAGTTTCCTTAGAACAGAGGAAACCAGAAATTTCAAAACTCAGGTCTACTCTGCCAGAAGAGCAGAAGAAGCAGGAGGTCTCCAAATCCAAGCCACCTCCTGGCCTGTGGAAGCAAGAAACACCTAAATCCAAGGCGGGATACGTTCAAGAGGAGCAGAAGAAGGAGACACCAAAGCCTTGGCCAGTTCAGCTGCAGAAAGAGCAGGATCCAAAGAAGCAAACTCCAAAGTCTTGGACGCCTGTGCAGAGTGAGCAGAACATCACCAAGTCGTGGACTCCTCCCCTGTGTGAAGAGCAGGATTCAAAACAGCCAGAGATGCCAAAATCCTGGGAGAACAGCATTGAGAGTCAGAAGCACCCTGTGACGCCACAGTCACAGATTCCTCCAAAGTCCTGGGGAGCAGCTCCAGCAAGCCTCATACCAAACGATCAGCTCCTGCCCAGGAAGTTTAATGCCGAACCCAAAGATGTGAGTTGATCTGTGTCAGTTGGCTCCTGTCAGTGTAGGCATAAATGAGTTGTCCTGACGCTGATTTTGTGGTTCTGTTGGAAAATAACAAATCCCGTGTTAAATTAATGTATAAAGATTTCACTTAACTCTTGAATGGGTAGCTTTATTGCTTTCCCTAGAAAAATTAGAAGTTAACCTAATCTGCCTTTGAGCGTAACTGAAAGGTCCACAACTATACAACATTAAGTTGTTTTTTTTTTTTTTTTTTTGAGACAGAGCCTCAAGCTATCCCCCTGGGTAGAGTGCCGTGATATCATAGCTCACAACAACCTCCAACTCCTGGGCTCAAGTGAGTCTGCCTCCCAAGTAGCTGGGACCACAGGTGCCCAACACAACACCCGGCTATTTTTTGGTTGCAGCCGTCATTGTTGTTTTGGCGGCCCTGGGCTGGATTTGAACCCGCCATCTTAGGTGTATATGGCTGGCGCCTTAGCCACTTGAGCCACAGGTGCCGAGCCAACATTAAGTTTTAATGCTAAAATTTTAACATCGTATGACTTTAAAATGGTGGCTGGTTTGGACAAGCTTGGAATGTGAACTGTGAGTAAGGAAAATGCTTGTCACAGGATGGGAGATGTGACATACTTCACTTGGCGTCTTCTGCCTGCCCCATGAATGACTTTTTTCCGACAGAAGTTACATTTTTCTATATTATCTTTTACTCATTTAGAGTCACTCAGATTAGCCTTTCCTCTGATGAGAAAGGTACAGGATGGTTGCAGATATTCTAGTAGTTGGGGAAGGATTTGAATTAGTTCTCTATTTCTATTTCAGAGTAAGAATTTTCCAGAAGTAGGAAACTATAGGCATTAAAGATTTTGTAGTTATGGCTCGGCGCCTATGGCTCAAGTGGCTAAGGTGCCAGCCACATACACCTAAGGTGGCAGGTTCTAATCCAGCCCAGGCTGGCCAAACAACAATGACAGCTGCAACCAAAAAATAGCCGGGTGTTGTGTTGGGCACCTGTGGTCCCAGCTACTTGGGAGGCAGAGGCAGGAGACTCGCTTGAGCCCAGGAGTTGGAGGTTGTTGTGAGCTTTGATACCACGGCACTCTACCCAGGGGGATACCTTGAGGCTCTCTCTTAAAAAAGATTTTGTAGTTAAGTTTTGGAGTATGAGATTTAGTTTAAAAAAGCCCTTGGGGCTCATTCTGTTAAATAATATTTCAGGAAGATAAGGCTTATAATGAATAATCCTTGGGTACATTGCTATATTCATACTGCCTTTCATTAAATTATAAATTACTTTTTTATGCTATTGATAATGCAAACTTGTTACTCCTCTGGTTGCTGAGAAATGTGAACTTATCCTCCCAGTGGTCTTCGGTTCTAGGTCGCAGTCTTCCTTACATTTCTGTGCAATTTTAGCCCAAGGCTTTCTTTTCCTCTTCTGTTTCAATATAGGTAGGGGGTACAAGTGCTGTTCTGTTACATTGGATGTATAGGGTAGTGGTAAGAGGTCCTGCGTTTTGGTGTACCCACCGCCTGCATAGCGTGCATGGTACCTAATAGGTAGTTTTTTATCCTTCATCCCCCTCCTTGCTTTGGAGTCTCTAGTGTCTGTTCTTCTGCTCTGTACAAATGCGAGTCCGCGTAGCTTAGCTCCCACTCTTGAGAACGTTTAGTATTTGGTTTTCCATCCCGAGTTCCCTCACTTGGAATAATGGCCTCCGGTTCCATCCAAGTTGCTGCAAAAGGCATTATTTCATTTTTTGAAGGTACAACCACAGGCTTTCTGATAAATCTTTGGTTCTGTGATAGTGTAAACATTTTTGCTTAGGGAAAGCAAAGTATTGCATTTTATAAGTAACCCAGCTCAATTCTATCTTTTGGGAAGAGAATTTTAGATTTATTTTTCTTTTGCTTTTCTTTCTCCTTCTTTGCAAGAAGTAATGTTAATTTTAGCTTCTTCTTGACCCTACAGAGATTGATGACTTTGTTTCTTTCTTTTTTTTGTTTGTTTATTTGCCAGAGTCTCACTGTGTCGCCCTGGTAGAGTGCTGTGGCATCACAGCTCACAGCAACTTCAAACTCTTGGGTTTAACCGATTCTCTTGCCTCAGCCCCAAGTAGCTGGGACTACAGGTGCCCGCCTCAATGCCTGGCTATTTTTTGTTGCAGTTGCCATTGTTGTTTAGCAGGCCTTGGCCAGGCTTAACCCCACCAGCCTTGGTGTATGTGGCTGACGCCGAGCCAGATGGCCTTATTTCTTTAACCAGCTAGCACACAACAATAGTTGTAAAGTTATAACTATTTTGAGAAACTCATATTAAAAAAAAAACAAAACAATCTAATACGTCATTAAAGCTATTTTTAAAAACCTGGTTTAAAATTTACTAAGTATAGCAATGCTGTTCCTTTAGCATACCAGAATATTGATGGATACAGTGTTTGACCAGGATTTAAAATCAGGGTTGCTTAGTTGGAAAAGTCAAAACTCATATTTAATTTGCTTTCATGGCACAGACAGCATTATACTGAAGTTGTAGGGTTTTTCAGTGACTGAGAGGACACTTGTCTGTATAATACAGTATTTGTCTCTCTTTCTTGGAGTCTCAGCTGTCTGAAACATAACTATAGTAAAGGCAAAGTAAGAGTTCAAAGCCAAAGGACTAGATAACACAAAATTCATCACTGACGCTCATACTTGTCTCCTAAAAGTGCCCCTTATGTATGCACTTAGGATCTGTTAACTCTTATTTCATCCGATGCTCTTGACAGTCAATCTTTACCGTATGATTTCTCAGTGAGTTAGAAGGTGGGGAAGAGTTGCTGGTAGAGACAGGCGTGCAGGCAACTGTAAACTGTAAATTGGGTCTAATTCAGGATGTGCAGCAATTTTAACCAGTTTGGCACAGGAGCTAACCATTTTATAAACATGTGGCTCCCAAAGTCTACTTACTTTTTTAACAAAACATAAGGGTGGTATGTGTATGTATTCTTACATCTTGATCTCTGACATCTGATACATCTTTAAAATGGGATGAGTATTGAATGTGATAGTAATAATGGAAAAAGATAAATCCTTGATGTGTCTCGTGGTTGTAGCATCTTATCATAGAGGACTTATGGTAACTGGTGTCTGTAACTGCAGACACTCTTAGAACTAGGAAGTTTTGTTATTCTGGGTCTTTAAGAAGAAAACCTGTTGGGGTTTAGATTTCCATTAAAGTTGTGAAGAAGGAAAAACTGAACTTTGCTGAAAGTATTTAGAATATGTGCTTATGTGGAAATCCTTCCCCTGTGATAGATCTGATAAAGCAGCATTGCTGTTTGTTTTGATTTCCTTATGATGTAGTGATAAGTTGAGTTTTTGGCATTAGGTTATTGAATTTGAATTTTACTCTTATACATTCTGGCTTTATCTTGTAGGTGCCTAAGCCTACGCATCAACCTGTAGGTTCTTCCTCTACCCTTCCGAAGGATCCAGTATTGAGGAAAGAAAAACTGCAGGATCTGATGACCCAGATTCAAGGAACTTGTAACTTTATGCAAGTATGAGTCGTTTTAAAAAAAGAATTTTAAATGATGCTCATGGAGCTCCCAACTTCTGATCTGAAGCATTACCGTGAAATTGTTGTTAAGAACAGAATAAATTCTGGCGTCTAGAATGAGTAGGAATTCTGGCTCTGCTGCCTCCCAGCTCTGAGGGTTCACATTATTTAACTCTGCCTCATTTTCTTTATTTGAAAAATGAGGATAATAGTTCCTACTTGCTAAGTTTGTTGTGAATAAAAAAATGAATTAAGCACGTAAAAAGCTCAGCTTGGTCAAGTATTATTACTGTAATAGATCATAATAGTTTCCACCTGGACTGTGAACAACTACTGTATGCTTTTTACTTTGCTAGGTACCAGTGTGTATAGAAAATAGACGTTCTTTTTCTTTATGAAATTTATAGTGCAGGCTCGGTGCCTGTGGCTCAAATGGCTAAGGCGCCAGACACATACACTTGAGCTGGTGGGTTTGATTCCCCAGCCCGGGCCCACCAAATGGCAATGATGGCTGCAACCAAAAAATAGCTGGGTGTTGTGGTGGGCGCCTGTAGTCCCAGCTACTTGGGAGGCAGAGGCAGGAGAATCACTTGAGCCCAGCGAGTTGGAAGTTGCTGTGAGCTGTGATGGTAGGGCACTCCACCCTGGGGGACAGCTTGAGACTCTGTCTCAGAAAAAAAGAAAAGAAATTTATAGTGTAGTTGCAGAAGATTGTAAACTTGTGTTAAGTCAGTAGTTAAATGCTAAATTGTATGATATGGACTCTTTAACAGAAGTTGAGTAATTTTTGTTTAGTAAAAACAACTCGAGCTTTGGATTTAGGCCTGGGTTTAAATCCCAGTCCTACTACCTACCACTTAGTTATTTAGCCTCCAACCTTACACTTATTTGCAAAACAAAGGAATTGCCTTCAAATACCCCTCTACATTAGTGGAAGATAAACAAAAGAATTAAAGTGCTCACTGCAGCGAGTAGCTTAAGTATGTAAAACGCTGGGAACTTTTCTGGGATAATTAAGACGGGCAGATAGAAGAGAATGGTTTCTCATCATGAGAGTATGTAACGGCATGAACTAGCAAGTGGCTGGGAGAAAATGTACTCTGACTGGTTGAGTATAATAAAAATAAGAGTTCATGACTGGTTGCAACAGCTTACACCTGTAAATCCTAGCACTCTAGGAGGCTGAGGCAGGTAGATTGCCTGAGCTCAGGAGTTGAGACCAGCTTGAGCAAGAGTGAGACCTGTCTCTACTAAAAATAGAACAGACTGAGGCAAGAAGATCTTGTGATAGAGTGAGATTCTGTTTAAAAAAAAAAAAAAAAAAGACTTCATATAAGAATGACTAGGATTAAAGGTTAAGACCTCAGATTAGGAGTTTCTTTTCCAAGTTAGGCCTTCACATTGCTCTTTGTAGTTTTAACACCTTACAAAGGTTTGATAGTTACTCTACCTTTAATTTTTAACTCTTAATTTCTTTTTCTATGAAGACCAAGTTTTTGACATTTTGAGATAATTATTAGCTAAATACCTATAGCTTTAGCTAGATATCTATAGCTAATGAACTCTGGGCAACATCATGAATGATTTATTTAAAAATCTTATCTTTAGGAGTCTATTCTGGATTTTGACAAACCTTCAAGTGCAATTCCATCGTCACAACCGCCTTCAGCTGTACCAGGTAGCCCCGTAGGTATGTGATCCTTCTGAAGACTTGAACAGCTTTAGGTCTGTGGAGATTTTTATTTTTTAAACAAATATTTTACTCCAGATACCCTGTAGGTTAAACTGTGTCTCTGTGTAAATTTATTATAACTGTAATAGCCATGTGTTGTCAGAGTCGTGTGTGGGTAAATCACCATTAGAACATCAGTGTATTTAATTGACCTGTTTGCATTTTTTGTAGCGTCTCTGGATGGGTGAACAGAAATGACCAGTAGCTGTTTTTGCTGGGTTTTGTGTGAATTCTGACTAGAACTTGTTTAACCCCTTTGGACCCTAAATCTAGTATTGAGGCTTTTGGATCCTGATTGTGAGTGAGGTTGCCTCAGTGATGTGTAGAACAGTGATTAACCCAGTAACTAGTGATGGAGCCTACATTTGCATCTGGTCTCACGCTTCAAAACGTAGGCTTTCTGCTCCAAGCTAATTCTTTTCAGATGAGGAATGACATACAGCCCTTGTCCAGCTATAACAGGCGATATGCACCAACTCGAAGGTCATGCAATAATTCCTAGATGAAGTAAGAACAAATGGAGAGTAGTTAACACAGTGATAGATGTTAACAAGAAGAGGCAAACTGAAACTGTATAATCAAAAGATTATTGATATACAAAGGATGCCGAAAATATGTATACACATTTTGGGAAAGGAAAAAACTATATTCCCTCAGTATATACTGATTGCAAAAGATGAATACAAGTCACGTCGTAATTCAACATTCTGTAATTACAAGTCACTCTTGTAATTGCAGAAGTCAGATGCAACTTAAGTATTACAAATTTAATACAGTTTTTTTCCCCTTCTTAAAATGTGTATACATTTTTTTGCACCCTCGGTACATAGGAAAATATCTAAACAGATGGTCCAGCTAAGATTTAGTTTGAAATTCGTGAAACTTAAGTTTATCAGTTAATTACTATTACAAGTTATTTCTAAAAGTCATTTTGTTTTGGAAGTCTTGAAACAGTGCTTTTACCTGTTTAATCTTTAAACATCATTATATGTCACAAATGGGACTGGTATTCTTTAATCTTTGACAGTTTACTTCTTTTTAAAGTTCTGATAGAGCGGCTTGGCGCCTGTGGCTCAATCGGCTAAGGCGCCAGCCACGTACACCTAAGGTGGCGGGTTTGAATCCCCAGCCCGGGCCCGCCAAACAACAATGATGGCTGCAACCAAAAAATGGCTGGGTGTTGTGGTGGGCGCCTGTGGTCCCAGCTACTTGGGAGGTGGAGGCAGGAGACTCACTTGAGCCCAGGAGTTGGAGGTTGCTGTGAGCTATGATGCCATAGCACTCTACCCAGGGGGATAGCTTGAGGCTCCGTCTCAAAAAAAAAAAAAAAAAGTTCTGATAGAGCATGATGGCTTTGAGACCCAGCCTTCCAGCTAATGCCTTTTTTGGTAAAGTGTGAACTTTGGTCTCCTTCCAGTTGGTATGCATAAACTTTTCTCCCCCTCAACAGCTTACCATTTATTTCACTCTCTGCAGCATCTACAGAACAAAATCTGTCCAGTCAAAGTGATTTTCTTCAAGAGCCATTACAGGTAACTTCTCCAAATCTTTCACTTTTCTTTGCTACTCAGGGAAGAGTAGCGTTTGCTTGGGAAGAATGATCACATTTAGTGAAAAGACAACTTGTCCTGAAGAGATTCACTGATGACTATGATAAAAACAACTATCATAGCAGAGGTTAGCTGAGGCAGCCAAAGTAAAGATAGAGCAAGCTTGAAGGTTTCCGAGGTACCTTGTTTAAGAATAAAACTTTCCTGTTGAGCTACAGATCACTTATCAGCGTGGTGAAGGATTTGGAGAAAGAAACTAATTCTGTTTACACTACAGTTAAGCAGTTTCCCCCCTACATAGTAATTTTAGAAACTAGCTTTCGCAGAATACACTTAGAGATACAATAGGACTAGATCACTGATGTCTCTAAATGCTAGTTGCATTTCCATTAATAGCCCAAGGCTCACTCATTTTCTGTTCATTACCTTAAAAAAAAATTTCTCAGTGTCTCTTTGAAAACCTTGTGACAATTTTCTTGACAGTAGCTGCTTTAACAGTATGTTAAATATTTTGACCAGTTCAACAGTTGTAGCCCTTTCTTCCAAAAACTGAGTAAGTACCATTTTATAGTGGTTTATATATAGGTTGGTGAGGTGTGGCTCAATTTTCAAATTGTATTTACTGAGCAGGGTACACTGGTGGGGTTTCACCCTACCTCCCCCAGTCCATTCTCTGCTTTAACTAATGCAGTTCCATTTTGTCTGGTCCAGCTTTATAAGGTTCTATATAAGGCTTTCAATTGGCAAGTTAAATTTTTTTCTGAAAGGCCCCTGGTCTAGTGTAGCAGTTCTCTGCTGTAGGCCTATGGAATGGCTGCCTCAGAAACCTTGGTTACGTTCTTAAAATATATATTTTTAGGTATCACCTTAGACCTAGACCTTTTTAGGTATTTCTGTTTCCCTGTAAATTTGTATATCCATTTTTGGAACATGGGTTTCAGAGATCTTGTTTACTCCGCCAGTACCAACCAGGGGTCCTCAAACTTTTTAAACAGGGGGCCAGTTCACTGTCCCTCAGACTATTGGAGGGCCGGACTGCGGGCCCCGGGACGAGTTGGCTGCTAAGCAGGACAGGCAGCGATAGCAAAAACACCCAGTGGGCCGGATAAATATCCTAGGTGGGCTGCATGTGGCCTGCAGGCTGTAGTTTGAGGATGCCTGACCTAAACTGTGTCCACCTGATCACTTATAGATCAATAATGTGGAACTAAGAACTGTTGTGACTTCTAAACAAACACTAAGGGGAACGCTGTATCTTCCTTTTTTTTGTGAAGTGAGCCTCTTAACTGAAATTCAAGTCTTTTAGAGAGTAACTGCTGAGTGGCCTGAGCCCTTTGCTTAGCACCTGGGAATCTTAGTGGCAGTTGATTATGTCCCAGCAACAGCTGGTCCCACTTCTGTTGGGCAGTCGCCTCATTATTTTAATGAGAAAGCCAAAAGAATGTCTTAGAAACACTTAAATCTCATAATAGTTCTAATATTTTGGTCGGATCTGAATTATTCCTGTTTATTTCGGTATGTAAAATGTTCTAAAGGATTTAAAAAATCTTCCCTAAGATCTTTTTAAAACTTGATATCCCCCCCCCCCCGAGAAGCAGCACGTCCTGATGGCTCCTTCAACAAGTCACTGAAACGTGATGTTACCTCTCGTTACTTTACGGTTCGCCTATTTTACAACTGTTTGGCTCCTGGGTATCACACAGAAGCATTTAGATAAAAGGATTTTCTAAAGGAGTCACCGACACTTTAGACCTTGCCATTGCTATATTTTTGCTGGTGTCTCTCTGTTATAATCTAATGCTTGTTGGGCCCCAGAATTTTTCCCTAGCCACTCTTTTATTAGTTATATAGTTGGTCACAGCCTTAATTCTTACTTTGCTTTCACCCAATTTTTATGTTATATATGCCATCAGCTTTAAGTGTTCTTTAGAATTTTGGTGCCATTTTGATTTGTGTTTATTCTTCCTACTTCAGTGTACCTCTTTAAGAAACTGAAAGCACTCAGAGTAGAGCATAGGTACTGTGGTCTCAGGCAGAGCTGTCCCTACAGGGTCAAATGTGCCCAGAGCTGCTCTTTCCATGACCGCTGTCTAGCGTTGGATTCAAAATTTAGCCTCAGCTTTCCGGAGCCAAGAATCTCCAAAAGCAAAGATGGGATTAGAGGTGTAGTTGGTGTGACCAGGCCTAGAAAGGCCATGGAGCAGGCTGCTTGGGTTTGAGTCTCAGCCCTGCCACTGAATTTTAGTGTGGTCTTGGGTAAATAACTTAACCTTTCTTTGCCTCTACCTATGTGTCCATAAAATGAGGATAGTTATACTGATGATCACATGATGATTGTTAGAATTAAATATATTAATATATGTCAAGTGTTTGGCTGGTGCCTATTCAGTAAGAATGACATTAGGGAGCTCTGGGCCCAAGAAATATAAAATGAACAAAATATGCCTCTTACAGCGTTTTGTATGTTCCTGTGTCTAGGCTGCGTCTTCTCCAGTTACTTGTAGCTCAAATGCTTGCTTGGTTCCTACTGATCAGGCGTCTTCGGGATCTGAAACCGAGTTAATGACCTCAGAGACTGCTGAGGTAATAAAAGACCAATGGTCTTAATTTCTTTTCTGTCTTAAAAAATTAGCAGAACTGGCTTATCTTATGAATTACAGGCATGATGAGTTGAATGGATATTAACAATTGTATAACATTGCTTCTATAGAGGTTGTGGTCTAAATAAATAAAGCTAAATTTATTGTGTATTGCCTCACCTGATTCAATAAGTATGTCACTTTTTAATGTCAGAGGAGTGAGATGTGTTAGGTAAGATTAGGTCAAGTTTTTCACTATTTTTTTCTATTCGTATAACTGAAGACTCAGTAGCTCTGTAGTGCTCGTATTGGCACTGACTCAGCTGGAATGAGTACAGCACCCTTTGGGCTGAAAAGGCATTTTAATAGTATTATGTTTGTACTTTCAATTCTAAGTTATAGTTTTTGCTAAGTTTGAGTGAATTCTTAAGATGAGCATAGTCGGGTAGGGTGAATTTGAGGGGGGTAATTTAACAACTATTACATTTTGTTTGGGGGATAATTGCATAAGAATATGTACTCATTATAGAATATAAGAAAATGTAGATAATCATTAGTTTTTATGGTGATGACTTAGTCTAAACTAAACTTACTTGGTTCTTCATGTTGAGATGAGGAAGAAGTCATTGTTACCGATTGTAGAAATGTGGTTTTGTTCTTGCCTAGGCCAGCCTTGAACTGCTGAGCACAAGCAGTCCTCCTGCCCGGGCCTCTCAGAGTGCTAGTATTCCAGGTGTGAGCCACCGTGCCCAGCCAGAAATCCACCAAAAAGTCTTTAAAATAAAGAAAAATTAACACCTACTAAGCAACTAACCTAAGGGTTTTCTTATGCCCAGTTCTATTGTATAAATTTGGAATAATACTAGGTTCTTAATTAGACAATACCATTTCAGGGTTTTTGAGACTAGGTGCTCAAAAAAAGTTCGGCCCCTCATCTGTTAGACTGGTTATCGGTAAGACTCGTTCACTTAGTCAGCAAGCTGTGCAAAGCAAATACTAGTGTGCATCCTCAGCAACTGAGATTTGGAATTGTAAGCAAAAGCTATTCTTTTGCATTCCTGTGTCCAAATGTCATCCTAAAGAACTTGCTGACTTACACCAGTTTGGGGTTTAGTGTAAGTGAACTGCTTGTTACATGGCAGCCGGTTGGCTGATGCTGCGTTTCTCCTCCCCAGGCAGCAATCCCCCCAAGCCAGCAGCCGTCTTCACTAGCTTCTCCAAATCCTCCCATGTCAAAGGGCTCTGACCAGGGCTTCCAGTCACCTCCAGCAAGTAGTAGCTCAGTAACCATTAACACAGCGCCCTTTCAAGCCATGCAGACAGTGAGTATGAAACATGAATGGTGATTGTAGTTCATTATTCCTGTTAAAAGCCATTGCTTCTCTTACACAAAATATTGGGTACTCTGCACAAAGTTTGTCTTTTGTGAAGACTTTTATTTGGGCTGGTAGAATTTACATTTGGTCAACGAATAGGTCATTTGTGGCAGAAGAGTATTAAATCCACAACCTCCAAGGTTTTGAAATAGGTATTTTATCAGAGCATTATTCCTTCTTTGAAAATTAGCAGGAGGTAAAGCTGAGGCCTCCTGTTAAACAACTGAAATATATACTGAAACATAATTTTTTAGCAACGGCTTAATACTAACTACTACTAATATCAATACTAGCGATGTTCTGTAACATCAGTATCCTGAAATAGAAGACACACAGTTGGGTGTCCTGTCATTGTTGAAATTTGCATTTGGTTTCATCCTGGTCTCATGTTGTTTTTTGATTTGTGTAGTGTTTTGTTTGTTCGTTTTTTTGAGGCAGAATCTTGCTCTATCCCTGAGCTAGAGCACAGTGGCCCAATCATAGCCTCCTGTAACCTCAAACTCCTGGGCTCATGTGATCCTGCCTCAGCCTCCCAAGTAACTAGGACCACAGGCACATACCACCAGCTGGCTTCTTTTCTTTCACTTTTTTTTTTTTTTTTTTAATTTGTACAGTGGGAGCTGACTGTGTTACCCAGGCTGATTACAAAACTCCTATCTTCAAGAGTCCTCCCGACTTGGCCTCCCAAAGTGTAGGGATTCTGGTGTGAGCCACCACGCCTGGCCATTGTGTATTGTTTTGAATTATGTATTTTCCTACACATTGCAGTTTAAAGTTTTTAAAAAATACTATAGCTAGGTTTGTATGTTTTATTTTCTAAACACAGGCTAGTATGAAATAGTTGTTCAGGGGTAGAAATACCTTAGTGAGCCAACAAATACCTTTCCTGATGGTGCTTAATGCCCCACTCCAGGTACTTTAGAGGGACTGTGGTGGGGCTGGGCTGGTGCAGTGGTGTGGACAGCAGGCCCATCAGTGCACATAGGCCGCTGAATTCAGATACCTGAATTCACAACCTCTCTCGTAGGACATCTCAGTTCTAGACAGTCTATCTCAGTTTCCGTCCTTTCACTCTTTCCCGTCAGTCCATTCTGCACAGTATTGCCACGATAGTTTTACTTTTTCTTTGCCCCATTCAGAGCAAACGATGATCTGTTGCAGAATGAAATTGAGTCTTTTGCTTGGCACTCAGTGCCTTTCAAAGTCTGGTATAACCTGCCAGACTGGTCCCCCAAGCTTGCCTGTGTACATTCTTGTCCCAGTACCTTTTTGCTCACACCAGTCTGCCTTCTCTCTCTGTGTGTTTGAATCCTGTCCAGTTCAGATTGGTTCTCATTCATTCATTTATTAAAGAGGTGGTTATGAAGCCAGGCACGACTCTTAAATCAGTGGGGTTGTAGCCATGGGAGTAAAAAGTATGCTTAAGAAACTTCCATTTTATTATCAATGTGGGAGGGCTGGAGAGACACGTGTACATCTATCAGTGCCAAGTGTTGGGAGGAAAAACAGAGCAGGATGAGGGAGCTGGTGCTCTTTTATAAACCGTGGCCGGGGTCAGGACAGATCATTCATTGTCTACCATATGGTGAAAATTCAGTAAGTGGTACATTATTTTATTCATCTTTAGTTTTTGAAAAAGGACCCTCTTCCTTTATATGGCTTTTGTTCTCATTATGATGATGACAGAATACCAGGAAGACTAACCTTTGTTCTGGGGTATACATTCTATCAGGGCTCAAATACACGTGTTTTTTGTTTTTTGTTTTTTTAACTGTAGTAACATATACATAACACAAAATTTGCCATTTTAGCCATGGTTTAGGTATATAATTCAGTGGCATTAAGTATTTTCGTGATGTGCAACCATCACCACTATTTCTAGAACTTTTTCATTATCCCCAATAGAAATTCTTTACCCATTAAAGAGTAATTGCCTGCTTCACCCCTGCCACCCCCCAGCCCCAGGTAACCTCTGGTCTGCTTTATGTCTTTATGAATTTCCTGTTCTAGAAACCTCATATAAGCAGAGTCATGCAGTATTTTTTCTTTTGTATCTGGCTTATTGTGCTTTGCATACTGTTTTCAGGGTTTACTCATGTTACAGCGCGTATCAGAATTTGATTTTTTAATGGCTGAACAATAACTCCACTTTACACATGTACCTCATTTATCCATTCCTCTGTCGAGGGCTCACTTGGGTCATTTCCACCTTCTATTGTGGATAATGCTGCCATAAACATGGGTATACAAATGTCCATTTGGGTCCTTGCTTTCAGTTCCTTTGAGTACACACCCAGAAGTGGAAGTGGTGGATTATATGGTAATTCTGTAACTTTTTGAGGAACCACCACGTTTTCTACCTTGGCCACACCATTTTACATTCCCACTAGCAATGCAGAGGGTTCCAATTTCTCCACATCCTTGCCAACACTTACTCTGTGTGCTTTTTTTTCCTTTTGCAATTTTTGGCCGGGGCTGGGTTTGAACCTGCCACCTCCGGTACATGAGGCCGGCGCCCTACTCCTTTGAGCCACAGGCGCCGCCTTATTTTCTGTGTTTTTGATAATAGCCGTCCTAATGGTATGAAATGGTATCTCGCTGTGGTTTTGATTTACAGTTCCCTTGTGACTAATGTTCTTAAGCATGTTTTTATGTGCTCCTTGGCCATTTATCTTTTTTTGCAGAAATGTCTATTCAGGTCCTTTGCCCACCAAATAGAAGGTCTTGAATGTCATTTAGTTTTCCTGGGTCCCACCCTTAAGCATTGCCTGTGAAACTTCACAAATTACTCAGTGTACCCTGTCTTTTAAGGTATTTAATGTTAATGCACCTCTGCCTCCACGGAAAGAACAAGAAATAAAAGAATCCCCTTATTCACCTGGCTACAATCAAAGTTTTACTACAGCAAGTACACAAACACCACCCCAGTGCCAACTGCCAGCTATTCATGTAGAACAAACTGTCCTTTCCCAAGAGACGGGTAAGAACTTTGCATATGATATTTTGAAGACTTAGATGACAGCTAACTTAGCACAAAGTAGGTCTGTGGTGACATTTCAGAAGTTCTTTCCTGATTAAGAAGCATCATTTCTCCAACACAGTCCTCAAGTGTTGAGAAACACTAATACTTTTTCCTCTCTTCAGCTAAGTTTACTTTTTAATTTTAATTTTTATGGAGGTGGAACTTAGATGACTGATGTAACGTTGAAGTACGCTTGTATTTTTAAATCTAATGGCTTTGATTTCCATGGGCAGTAATTGAGGAATATAGGTGCTATTTTGTTGCTTCTATGAAGCATTTTGTTAATCCTTTTAGCACAAATAGTTACCTGTCCTTTTCCCTTCCCTCTTGTAATAAAATGTCGATTAATGTGAAGATATAACTTAGTATGCTTATTGTACTGTTCGCTTGCAGACAGGAGGCTGTTTTGATCTTACATGGTGTTCTAAGTCATGAATGAATAGGCACCTTTGTTATCCTTCATTTAAGAAGCACTTGTATGCAGCTAGGAGTGGTGGCTCAACGCTTGTAATCCTAGTAATCTGGGAGGCCGAGGCAGGTGGATTGCTCGATCTCAGGAGTTCAAAACCAGCCTGAGCAAGAGCAAGACCCTTTCTCTACTAAAATAGAAAAACTAGCTGGGCCCTGTGGTTGGTGCCTGTAGTCCTAGCTACTTGGGAGGCTAAGGCAAGAGGATTGCTCAAGCCCAAGAGTTTGAGGTTACTGTGTGCTGTGATGCCATAGCACTCTACCCGGGGCAACAAAGAAGCACTCGTACATGTATTTCTAGAGTCAGTATTTCACATCCCCTATTGAGTTTTCTAAAACTTAAGCCTGAGCAAATGAATTGATGATTCTGGGTATTTGGTTAATCAAATGATGAAAAGGTAACTGTAAATCTCTGGATCTAGTCACAAATGACCTGATTGTGTTGTCACCTATACTGTTGAAAGATCAGGCAGATAATTGCCATAAAGGATACTTTCGTCATATGCCTTTTTAATTATGGTGAATTCATTTTATTTTACTCCCTTATCTGGAATATTGAGCCTATTCTTAAAAATTGTGATAAACTATACATAATATGAAAATTACCTTTTAACTATTTTAAGTGTATAGTTTTATGGCATTAAGTGACATCCAGATTTTTTTTTCTTTTTTTTGCAGTTTTTGGCTAGGGCTGGGTTTGAACCCAGCATCTCTGACATATGGGGCCAGTGCCCTACTGACTTTGAGTCACAGGCACTGCCTCATCCAGATTTTTTCTCTCTCTCTCTCTCTCTTTTTTTTTGTTTGGGATTCATTGGGGGTACAAAGAATTAGGTTACACTAATTGCATTTGTTAAAGTCCCTCTTAAAATTGTGTCCTGCCCCTAAGAGGTGTGCCACATACCGTGACCCCCCAACCCCCTTTCTCTTTCCCTCTCCCTCATTCCCCTACCCCCCACTTTGTATTAGAACAATGGTTCTCAACCTTCCTAATGCCATGGCTCTTTAATACAGTTCATGTGGGTCGTGACCCACAGGTTGAGAACCACTGTATTAGATCACCTAATGCCTTCGTATTAGAATTGAGTACATTGGATTCTTGCTTCTCCATTCTTGTGATGCTTTACTAAGAAGAATGTTTCCACCTCAATCCAGTTTAATACAAAAGATGTAAAGTCTCCATCTCTTTTAATGGCTGAATAGTATTCCATGGTGTACATATACCACAGATAGTTAATCCATTCCTGGGTTGGTGAGCATTTAGGTTGTTTCTACATTTTGGTGATTGTAGATAGAGCTGCAATAAACAGTCTAGTGTAAATGTCCTTATGATAAAATGATTCTTTTTCTTCTGGGTAGATGCCTAGTAGTGGGATTGCAGGATCAAATGGGAGGTCTAATTTGAGTTCTTTGAGGATTTTCCATACTTCCCATCAGCAGTGTAAAGTGTTCCTTTCTCCCTGCATACACGTCAGCATCTGCATCTTTGAGACTTTGTGATGTGGGCCATTCTCACTGGGGTTAGGTGGTATGTCAGGTAGGTTTGATTTGCATTTCTCTGATGATTAGGGATGATGAGCTTTTTTTTTTTCATGCTTGTTAGCCTTTTGTCTGTCTTCTTTAGAGAAGGTTCTGTTTATGTCTCTTGACCAGTGATATCTATGGGATTGTTGGGTCAAGTAACATCCAGATTACTGTGCAGTTACCACCACCATCCACCTCCAGTGAAACTCCGTAATCATTTAACACAAATTCCCCTTTTCTCCCTCCCGCCCCTGGCACCCATCATTCTACTTTCTGACCGTGAGTTTAACTACTCTGGGTCCCTAATATAAGTGGTATCATACAAAGTCCTTTTGGAACTGGCTTATTTTACTTAGCATAATGTCTTCCAGATTAATCCATGTTGTGGCATTTGTCAAAATTTCCTTTTTCAGGCTGAATACTATTTTATTTACATAAATATATGCATACACATATAGATATGAATTATATATATAAGAGTTATATTAATATATACATGAAATATATATGAACATATATATCATGATTATTTTAAAAAGAAAATTTTATTTTTTTTAATATATTGACTTCTAAGTATAAGGAATACTGAACCTTTATTACCTCTTTAACTCTTGGATTCTAAAACTATTTCCTTACGCAGCAAATTTTCATCCTGATGGAACTATTCAAGTAAGCAATGGTAGCCTTGCCTTTTACCCAGCACAGACGAATGTATTTCCCAGACCTACACAGCCATTTGTCAATAGTCGGGGATCTGTTAGAGGATGTACTCGTGGTGGGAGATTACTGACTAATTCCTATCGGTCCCCTGGTGGTTATAAAGGTACGCTTTGAATAAAACTTAATTGTACTGAATTATTTTGTCTGTATACTTACTTGACTCAAACCACTTTTACATTACCTTGTTTTCCTTTTGTCATTGCCATTTATACGTAGTTGAGAATTCCCTATTCATGGATAATATATTTAAGATACCTATTCTCTCTAACAGAGGAATTAACTTTCTAAATGAAAAGCAGAGTGTTCTGGTGACTTACTGAAGTAGAAAGGTTTGACCATCTTGTTTTTCAAAAGATGAGTTTTGGTTACTGTATTTGAATAATGTCTGTCTTTTGTTAATTGACTTAACTCTGCTAAAAGTATGTCATAATTAGACAGAGCCCATCTTGTAGTTGTCTATCAGACTGTGTGTACCACAGAGAAGAACACAGATTTGGAGGCTATCAGAGTGATATTCTCTTAAGTTTTAGTTATGCTTGCAAGTATTCTAGTGCTGCTTGGTATCAGCAAAAATACTGTAGCATGCCATAGGTGTTCAATCTTTGGGCTTTTCTGCACCACATTGGAAGAAAAAACATTGTCTTGGGCCACACGTTAAATACACAAATACTGATGAAAGCTGATGAGTAAAAAAAAGTTTGCGTATAATTTTCATGATATGTGGCACCACAGATAAGCAAAAACGTCTTCACATAATTCGCAGGCGGCTGGGAGGCTATGGGTTGGACACCCCTGCTGTAGACTGAGCCCTTAATTACCTCATTGCCCCACCCCCACCCTTTATCAACCTCACCTGTATTCCAGCAGTAGTAAATTTCTTGACCAGGCTTATTCAAAGTCAATAATATTTCATAAATTTATGTTTTACCGTGGAAGCATTATTAGAATTTGCTTAAAGAAGGTATAAATCTAATGATGGCATTATTGGGTCAATTTGACTTTAAATGTGATATAGAATTAGACCATTTAGAAGTGTAGTATGATTTTTTTGCCCATAATTTTATGTAAGTTGTTTGTTTATTAGGTTTTGATACTTATAGAGGACTTCCTTCAATTTCCAGTGGAAATTATAGCCCACTGCAGTTCCAAGCTAGAGAGTATCCTGGAACGCCTTATTCCCAAAGGGTAAGTGGGGAATACTTACTGTCCTACTGGAATAGTGGTAGAGTTGTTAATAAGCTAGTGATTAACTATAGCAGAGTCATCATTCATTTTGCAGATGTGCACTCTTAGCTTTAGAACTACTTGTAACTCCTATGGAGAGTTGAGTTGGAAGGTTTTCTATTTACCCAAGGAGGATGAATGACCACTCCCAGTTACGAGAAAGTTAGAAGATGTTAAGAACGTTACTAAACATGTTGTTTACATTAACTCATTTGTTCTTCGACCTTATAAGAGAATCTGGGGTTTAGAGATTAAATAACCTGTGTAAGGTCACTCAGCAAGTAAATGAGAGCTGGGATTAGAATGTAACCTTCTTTTTTTTCTTTTTTTGAGACGGAGCCTCAAGCTGTCCCCTAGGGTAGAGTGCCATGGCATCACAGCTCATAGCAACCTCCAACTCCTGGGCTCAAGCGAGTCTCCTGCCTCCGCCTCCCAAGTAGCTGGGACCACAGGCGCCCGCCACAACGCCCGGCCATTTTTTGGTTGCAGCC
>CAUYQV010107051.1:0-11272 GCA_963574575.1 Galagoides demidoff
GAAAAAAGAAAATATAAGAAAATTGGGGTTTGGCACCTGTAGCTCAGCGGCTGGGACACCAGCCACACACACCAGAGTCAGCAGGTTCAAATCCAGCCGGGGCCTGCCAAACAACAATGACAACTACAACCAAAAAATAGCTGGGCATTGTGACAGGTGCCTATAGTCCCAACTACTTGGGAGGCTGAGGCAAGAGAATCACTTAAGCCCAAGAGTTTGAGGTTGCTGTGAGCTGTGACGCTGTGGCACTCTACCTAGGGTGACAGCTTGAGACTGTCTCAAAAAAAAAAAAATTCAGTAATCTATCAAAGGGTTAAAAATATACTTAAAAAAAAGTGTGGACACAGACACTGTGTCACTATACTCTGACATACATAAAGGCAGTCTCTGAAATGTGGCAAGTTGTTGGTACTGGCAAACTGGGAAGGTAAGTATGCCAATTACAGGGTAAGAAGGCAAATAGTACCACTGGGAATTAGGAGCCACAACATAGGCTGAACTCCCATGCCTTGAATTAGCTTCAAATGGTCCTCACTAGAGTCTGACAGGCAGATTCAGGGAATATTACAAGCACAGAGAGTTCAGCCCATTGTTAATGTTGGCTAAGAATCTGGACATACCCAAATCCACAAAGCAGAAATGTTTCTGTCTCTTTTGAAGCACCTGAAAAGGGAATCTGCCAAAGGGAAAGAAAGGGGCAACTAGATTCTTAAAGAGGAGGAGGAGAGGTCTTGCTTTCTCTTTACTCACATATTTTTCTATGGGCAGCAAAACTATGTCCATCAGTCCCTGGGTCTCAACTGCAAATTAACCCGGACTGTCCATTGTGGAGATGTTGATCTGTAGATCACTCATCTTCTCCCAGGCATTTGGAAGCTCTCTAAGGAGCAAGCACCCTGTTTTAAGCCAGAAATAATTGCTTATGGTAGTAGAGACAGAGAAAGGTGTGAGCGAGGGAGGAATGAGAACAGAGACTAGTGAAGTAGGGAAAGGGGGAGAGCTTGAGCTTAGGAGCAAATGGACCAGTTTGCAAGTAACCTTTTCCTTAAAAATCTAGTTCTTCACAAATCTGCACATCCTGTTGGCTGGTCTTCAACAGCAGAGATCAGAGATGATGACAAGGCTGTGTGAATCCTGGAGGGAGGAAAGACATTCCTGTGGTGTGTTCTGTGGGAACTCTGCCTTGAAACTGATGGCATTGTCTATGTTTCAAAAAATGTCTGCTTGCAGTCAAGATGGAAGCTGAGAAATTTTCCCGACAAGAGTGGAAGCTGTGGCACGCATGGCCTGTCAGATTTGCTTCCTTTGTTTAGTGAGGGATAAAGCCTCTACCCCACCAACATACTAGTGTACCTAGGGGATTCTCTCTTTCTCCTTGTTCCATACATACACCCTGGCCTCACAACACCCCTCCCTTTCACACACCCATTATTTCTTTAGAATCAGGGCCATTAAATGTATCTTAATCTCTCCCCACCCCATCTTCCCTAGATCATGGCTTTCTCCCAAAATGTGGCAGTTTTAAATTTAGGGCCACCCTAATAGGACAAAGAATTTTTAGTAGTAAGGATTTTTTTTTTAAAACTGTGCAACCAGTCACAAAGGAAATACCAAAAAGACATTTCAAACAAATTTTGGGGCAGGAATTTATTGTTGAAATTAATGTAGTAACTGACAGTTGGCCTCAATGGCTGATTTGAAGAGAATAAGAGGTACCTGGAAGGACAGAGTTGCTGTGTTTGATAAAAACAAAAACAGCCTCCTTGCTTTATAATTATAGCTTGTTTTATAGGTTTTTTCCTAGTGTGGAGATGTTGCCAAGGCAATAGCTTGGCAATCTTCTACATGGCTGCTTTTTACACTAATCCACACAGGCTTCACGGATGTTAATCTTTATAGCACACCTATATAGTCCAGAAAGGCAAAATGTATTTTTTTTGCATATTTCTTATGGTAGGAAAAAATTAGAAAATGAACTTTTTTGGTCTTCTCTCCCTTCCAGAGCATGCTGCTGGTGACCACAGTGGATTTTGAAATGGCCTCAGGACCTCATCCCAGGACTGTGGGAAAAAGAGAGTGAGAGACCCAAAGGGAATGCATACAAGGCCAATGGTCAGAGCTGGAAGTTCTGCTGCTAAGACAAGGGGGAAGTCAGGAGGCAGAAGCCCAAAAGGAACCGGGGCCAAAAGTCACAGTTAGCAAAGCTCGGGGCCAAAACATAAGACAGGAGCCAAAGGAGCCAAAGGAGCCAAAGGAGCAATCAATAGTGAGCGAAAACATCTAGTGTCAGCATTCACAAACTACAACAGGGCCTCCTAAGCCCTAGCTTGGGGCAGCTCCCTTGGGAAAGTATCCACCATTGCTGGGCGTGGGGAGGTGATTAATCCTGGAGTTAAGGTGAGTGTTTGAATGTTTACTAGTCTCACACTATGCAGAGACAGAGCAAAGCCAAGTCCTTCATACCCCGAGTGTCTCTGTATCCTAAAGCTCCCAAAGTGGTAACCCTGAGGCAGGATCTGGACTAGGTGGTGGGTGAGCAGCTAGAAGGCAAAACTTAAGGAGGCATTTACCCTTAGGGTCATACCAATGCAGGGTCCCTGCAGGGTCAGACAGGAGAGGGGCCCCTGCACCCCAAGGCCATGCAACCCTGGGCCCGACATTTTGTGGTCTGTTTCTCTTTGACATTGGACCATGAGTCCACTCTGAATCAGGGTCTGTAGAACTTATGGTGTTTTTTTGAAATAAAATAAAATATTAATATTTAGCTACTCTCTGGCATTTAAAAGGTGAAAGATTTATGCGGTCTGAAGAGAAACCAGAGTATCTCTCTGGCATTTAATAATGTAAGAGGGATGAAACATAAACTCCCAAACTCGTGACTGGGAAAAGTTTTGGTTAACACCATAGTAAAGACTGTTTTTCATATCCCTTTACTGGCCAGAATGTTCTAAATACCTTCCCAAGAGTATTTGCTTCAAAGAAAACAGAGAGGAAATTACTGTGAGACCCGGCAAATGTTTGCTGAGTGCATAGAAAATGAATTAGAACTGGCAAAGGGAAAATGGAACTCACATGAACCCCATGAAAATATTTAAGAGTCTTCATTTTAGTTTCTTCTCGTGGCTAAAGTAACCAGTTAATTTTATTTTATATATTTCCTCACACATTTTTACAGAAGGTTATAAGAGGTATTTGTAATAAATGCCTACAAATTTTGCTCTGAAATATATCATTTAGATCACTTTGGTTGACTCCAACCTCAGCCAGGTAATATGTTAAGAAAAGATAAGAACAAAAGACATACAATAAAACTTTATCCAACCAAATTTTTAAAAAGGACTTCATGGTTAATTTTGTTTTGTGTTGATTGTAGGATATCCTCAAAATCCATATCCTAAATCTAAATGGAAATTTCTTCAATTTTCCATTCAAGAAAAAGCTTTTCTTTTTTCTTTTTTTCCCACTAGACTCTACAGATTGGGTTGCATTCTCTCTGCTTCTGAGGCTGTCATCTGTTATGAGGATTTATAGTTGCTGACAACCTGCTTTAATAATTCACAAGGAATAGAATCCATTTTGTGCTCTCCCTCTCCTCCTCCGGTTCAGTGATGCAGACAGATGAAAAACAGACTTTTTGTCAGTGAAATAAATTGAGAAGACTCAAAGACACCATAGGAGGAGTGATACTGAACAAGTTACCACTAGGAAACGTTTTCCCACCAGTACACACCTAGATAAAACCAGAACAGACTGGACTCTGTCATGAACCCTGGAATCTAGCACGCCTGGTACTGAAATTAAGCCTGCTTTTCTGCCCATCTTCTAAAACGCTACTAGCTGAAACTGGCTTTCAAGTTTTAAGAAGGGGAAATCATTTTAAGGACAAAATGTAATTCTAAATTCACAGTCACAATTTGTGACCTGTTTTTTTTGCTAATTATGGTAGTCAAATGTATAACTAGCAACCATAATGAATCGTTTATTTAACTCTCAAAAGAAGATGCTCTTGTTTCTGAATAGCAATATGCAACAGGGCAGGAAAGGAAGGGATAACTGGAAAGAGAAGGCTTTGGGGTCATAACTTACACTTCTCAGTATCCATGAGAAGGAGCCTGCTGGGGACTGGCTGTTGCTTCATGTTTCTTTAATATTAAACATAACAAGTTCTATGTCAGTCTCAAATCCCCAGTCTGGCCGCAGCTTGGAGGAGACCCAGAGCCTGTCAGGTCTTACAAGGCCCTGACTTTGTTGATAGATTCTGATCATTGAAATTCAGAGAAGGCGGAGGAAAGTGTCTCCTCCCTGAAGTCGGGTTTTCTCCCTAAGCAAACAAGATGGTGGCTCAAAGGCAACGTGGACCGTGTTTGTTGTCTGTGGCCAATAACCAGATCCATACCACAAGGTGAACACACCCTGTAGGCAAAGAATGTATTTATTTAGCTTCATGCAGAAGCCAAAGAAGAAAGAACAGAGCAGATGAGACTATCCCTTAGTGGATTTTGCTGCTGAATTGAGCTGTTCTGTGAGTCTGGCTGGTCACTTAAGCTCACGGGTGTGCACATTTAACAGCCTTTGAGGCTTCAGCGTTCTTGAGTTTTCAGTCTGATTTTGGCCCTTGCCGTTTTCCTAGATTTTTACTCCTTGTATTTTCCACATATCTCATGCGTTTATTAGAAGTAAGTGTGTTTTGGTCCTGGCATTGAGTGGAAAAAATGATGCCTTTGAAAAGAAGTATTTTTAATAGACTGTTACAAACTTCACAATCTGGTGTCACAAACTGACACCTGGTATAGCCTTATAAGTTTATGTATGTAAATATACATAGATACATAGTTACAGATGTAAAATATTAACCATAATTATATGTGTTTTTTAAAGTAACTATAGATAAAAACTTCAGATCCACTTGGCTTTTGGTAACAAGTTGGTATTTGTTTTTTTTTTCTAATTGATAAACGTAGCTAATTAAAAATAACCTTAATATAATTTCTTCTTTGTTTTATTTAAAGTGTAATTTGAGAGTAGAGTCAAACAGAGTAAATATCAGTGGAGCCCTCGACCTTCCATACATTTTAATATGATAAGCCTCTGGTGCTTGGAATTGCATACTGATTGCACTGCTCCACAAATTTCAATCACCAAAATATAAGGTTTTTTTTACACTCGTCCACCACATATTTAAGTTGCAGTGGACCTAAAATGGTTGCAAATTTATTTTTGCAACTTTCCCCAGGCTGAAGAAAGAATTTATTTCCAATTGTGGACTCTTTAACAACAGCATTTTCCTACCCCTTTGTCTCATGAAGGTGAGGGAAGAAACGCAAACAAAAAATTATCATGGTTCCAAATGCAAGGAACGTGGTCCAGGTCTCATCATGGTGGCTAAGCAACTAGCTGCTCCAGGTTTATGCCACATAGACACACACTCAAATGCTCCAGTTTATTTTTTCTCATACCACTACCCTGTAAATATTAATTCCTCCAGTGGAAGGCAAATAATTCTTAAGACTATTTTCTCTCTCCTCCCTCCCTCTTTTCCTCCTTTCCTTCTTTTCTTTTTTCTTCTTTCTCCAAATAACTATTATTCTCTAGATAACATTAAAAAATGAATGAGGTACCTGGTTTTGAATTCTCTAGACCTGTATATTCTGGCTCTTAACTATGAATGAAAGAGGGAAAGAAAGAGAGGAAGGAAGGAAGAGAAAAAAGGTAAGAGAAGAAAAATAAACAAAAAATACACCAACCTCCCCCAGTCTATCAGTGAAATTGTTCCTTCAAATAACACTTGACAAATTATCTTTGGTAATTTGATTGATGTTATAATCAGTTCTAATTTATTCATTCAAAATTCAATACTCTTTGTTGAGAATCTACCTACTATTAATATATGCCAAATATCATCGATAAATTGTCCTCATGATGATTACTTTTAGTTAGGGTAGATATTTAATAAATGAGAGAAAAACATTTTTAAGTAAAATAATTTCAGATAATGGCACTTTTGTAGTGAACTCTATGATGACCTTCTCAGATATATCTTCAAGTCTGAAGCTCTTATTTCCCTAGTCCTTGGAACATTGTCTCCAGATATCTCCAACCCCTCAGCCCCTGCAATGGTTAACTTAATTAGATTGAGGGACATCTGTGTAGCTGGTGAACTCATGAAGGGTTGCTCAGCCTATGGTCCATGGCCATGTGCAGATTATGTGTGGACTTTTCTGTTTATCTGTGGTGACTGATACCATAAAAATTATGCACATTTTTTTAATGGCTCATCAGATTTCATTAGTGTTTATATATTTAATGTGTGGCCCCCACAAAATTCTTCCAATGTGGTGCAGAGAAGCTAAAAGGCTGGACACCCTGTCAGGTAAAGCATTACTATGTGTCTGTTGGGGTGTTTCTGGAAGAGATTGGCCTTAAGTCACTGGACTGAGTGGGGAAGGTCTGCCTTGATTTAATGTGGATGGGTACCATACAATCCATTAAGGGCCTGGATAAAACAATAAGGGAGAGGACAAATGAATTTGCTGTCTCTTCTGGAGCAAGGACACTCATTTTCTCCCACTTTTGGACATCAGAATTTTGGGTTCTCTGGTATTTGGTTTTCAGACTTTCAAACCTGGATTGACTGGATTCTCTGGTTCTCCAGCTTGTAAATGGCCTGTTATGGCATTTCCCAGCATCTAAAATCAGGTGAGCAAATCTTCATAATAAATCCCCACTTATCTGTATGTCTATCCATTCATGCTATCTGTATCTCTGGAGAACCCTAACTAATACAGCCCCCTTTGGGAATCACCTTACCTGAAGAGCATTATCTTACATAAGGTTACTTTTTATTCTGGGGTGTTCTTTTTTTTTTTTTTTTATAACTTTCCCTGAATTGGTTTTTTTTTTTTTTAATTGAATGGTAACTATGTAACTATGTACATTAATGCACTTCTGGGGTACAGTGTGGGGTTTTCACACACAATCCGAAACACTTCCATCAAACTGGTTAACATAGCCTTTATATCATTTTCTTAGTTATTATTTTAAAATGTTCACATTCTACTCTTAGAAAGATTCACTTGTACCCTTGTAAGATAAACCTCAGAAGTGATGCCTCCAATCCCCCCCCTCCACCCAATTCTCAGGTGTTCATAGTCAATAACTGAACAACATAGAGGTATAAAGGATCAGCCCCTTACCCAGCTCAGGACAACTCTGAAGGTCTATCCCAGCTTTCTGTAGGCTTAATGGAGGCCTTTATGGAGACTACATCACAGCCCAGTTTCTCCCTCTTCCCAGTGCTGTTTCCATCCTTTCCATAGGTAAGAACGTGAGAGTGCTCTCTAGTGAACTTTCTACTTACTGATCTCTGCCTCAGATTACTCCCTGAGAGCTCTGACCTGAAACAATTTGTATCAACAGGAAATAGACACTGATTTAGAATTTGTGGCCTGAAAAAAAAAAAAAAAGAATTTGTGGCCTGGATTACCTGCTCTCTAGCTAGGAATAATAACACCACCACTGCTGGGAAAGATGGATACTATGCCTGGGCCTGACAGAAGTCCAGCATGGCCAATATCAGAGATTAACACTGAGTCTCTAATACAGTGCCACCAGGAGTTGTGGAGTTGGCCGAGGCCTTTGTTGAGACAGTAGTTGTAGCCCAATTTCTCTCTTTGCCCAATTCTCTTATTTCCCTTCTCTTCCTCAGATGTTGATCAAAAGCACCTCTATTAAGCTTCTTATAAACAAAACCATTCCACACTCTCTAGCTCCTAGGGCAGCTACCTGCAATGGGACTATATTAAAAATAAACACACAATAACAACAACACTGTAATGGAATAGATGATCAGATACCAAGAGGGGCTGCTGTAGTTGGTTACAGAAGTCTCCTCTGAGGAGATGATACTTGATTTGAGATATGAGTACTGAGAAAGAGCACAAAAGTATCTGGGGGAGTAGCATTTCAGACAGAGGGAAGTATGAAGGCCCTGAGGTGTGAATAAGTTTGACATGTTCCAGAAAAATCAAGAAGGTCCATGTAACTCAAACATGACAAATGAGAAAGAGGCTGATAAAGCAAGTGGCTGGATTATGGAGTTTGAACTTATTCCAAATGCCATAAGGAATTATTAGAAGCAATTAGATATACCACTTTGACTTTTGGGTCATGGATGACTTGCAGGAGTTGAAGAGTAGAGTAAGAGAGACCCATTAGTTATGAGACCACACAATGGCCCAGGACAGAGATGGGGCATTTTGGACTAGGGCAGTGATGGTGTTAGGTGGTTGGCTTTTGGTATTTATTTTGGAGGTGAATCTAAAAGAAATTGTGACCCATTTCAATGCAGGATAATGCAAAGAGAATAATTAAAGATGATCGCTAGGTTAGCCTGGAGCAAGCAGGGCAGTCCCACTAATTGGGATAGGAAAGACCCATAGAAGTACTATGTTTGGAATTGGGATTTAAAGTCCCCTACCCATGGGGAGCAAAGTTCTCTAAGAAAAAGAACAGGTTAGAAGACTAGATTATCATCTTTTTAAATAAGTAGTGAATTCAATTTAGGTAATCCTTTTACATGTAGTCCTTCTGTGCCTCAGTTTCTCTGTTTTCCATTCTTTCTTGGACCACTGTGAGATTTGTAAACCTTGGTCTACAATTATATATATATAAACTGGTTTAAGTTTCTCAGAGATTCTTCATTTCTAGCCACCTCCCAGGTAACACTAATATTGTAGTCTGGGGATGTTTTGAGTAGTGAGGCTTAAGTGAAAGTAACATCGCTGGGTCAGACAGGCCTGGCTTTGAATTGTTTCCCAGCCAATTATAAATCACATAATATTGGACAACCTTAAAATCTTCTCTGAGCTTTTAGTTTCTTATAAAAATAGGGATAATATAAGTACCTTATAAAGTTACTGGGAGAATTAAATGATGTCATGTCTCTAAAGCATAAAACAAAAAATTAGCTTCTTATTTACAATATGGCTCACTAATTTGGTCTCCCTCCCTTTCTCAAAAGGCTGTATATTTATAGATTTTATTAGAATCTTAAAACTCATTGTAAGATGTTAGGCATTCAGAAATTTAACATGTTCACTTTTGATTATCTCTAAGTAATTCTAATGGTCCACACGATGTAATAATTTGAATTTTGCCAAGGTGCAAATTTAAATCCTGTATCCTGAGAGGAGGCTGGTTGCAGGAGTGAGTAACTTATCTGGGTATAGCCTATGGAATGACAAGCATCCTCATCTCAGCCTGATTTTGTAGTTCTTAGCTTGTCTTTTCATCCATGCACCTTTTGTGAAATAAGAAAATCTCTTCATCTTATGGAAAATGCCGCTGGTTAAAGGAACAAACAGAAAAAAAAAAACCCCAAAAACAAAAACAAACAACTAAAACCCACCTGGTACAGAAGTGAAAAAAAGTTATGAAACCTAAGAAGTAGATAATGCTTATGTAGAAAAGCAGAAGTTCGGGATAAATTATTGAATGGAAATGCCATGTTGGCAGTGGCTTGGATCCATGATGTGAATGCTTTTACCATGTGCTCTATAAGGAAATAAGGAAAGGCAATTCACAAACTGTTTCAATAAATTTTCCAGACAGAGTTTTTATTATTAGATTTATAAATGAGTCTAACTCCTCTACTTATAGAATTATAAAGGTCTTAAGGGGTCAATTAAAAGTTTTTAGTGATACTTGACTACATTTTATCAGAAAAATTCTGTGCTATAATGCAGCAGTCCCCAACCTTTTTGGCACCAGGGAGGTCTAATGGAAGACAGTTTCTCCATGGAGCAGCTGCAAATACAGATGGAGCTTTGCTTGCTTGCCTGCTGCTCATCTCCTGCTGTGTGGCTTGGTACGGTCCTCTACTCTGGGGTTGGGAACTGCAGCTATAATTGTATCTGTGATTTGGGGAATTTGTACATGTCTTAGGACATATCTCTTCAGAATTTCAGAGTCTCTTATGATTATTTTAATACTACTATTACTGGACAAAGAGGGTCTGGCTACCTGTCACTATCCAGTCAATATGCAGATAAGTCTGAACAAGCTTTATTTTCATAAAGTGAGCAATTCTGGAGAAGAGTAAGAGAAGCCTCTCAATTCTGTTCTGCTTCAGTTACAATTCTAATAGTTTTTATACTAAGAATATAAGAAAACAAACCAAGAAAATTTTAACTTTATCTCATAGGAAGTAACATCAAAGTAGTCTTAATTCTGCAGTGCAGAATATTTAAATAACAGAAAGGCAATTTTCACCTAACAAAATACCTAAGAGGATCATTAAAGAAAACCTTGTGTCATCAAAGTAACCTTACTGTACCGGTATCGGGAACCCCTATTGTCTATGTGTGCTACTTCCTCAAGTCTCCTGAGACAAACATTCTCACAATCATGGAGAAACCTTAACTACATAATCACAGGTGTGGGGGGAAAGCTGAGCAAAATCCATCTTGAGGCTGCTTTTCTGGCTTCACTACTACATAGTTTCTGTTGTATAGCAAATTGTAAAATGTAAATTATTAAACTGTCAGGTGAGTAATAACATTGTAAAGAGAGAATTTGCATCTTTAATTTCCTGTTTTGCAGTGAGGCGATGGCATTTGCCAGTAAATATTCAATACCACCATACACAAATCTCTGTGCTACAAAGAAGCTGGACAAACAGGACATAGATCCTGCCCTTGTATGAGAAAAGGAAAATATTGGCTCTATGTTGCAAATATAACCTTGACATTGGGAGGGCAAATTATCTTGATGAAAAGATATTTTTTTTTTTAATTTTATTGAATGGTAACTATGTACATTAATGCACTTCGAAAAGATATTATTTTCTAAGACTGGAAGAAGGTCATAATAATGGTACATTTAAGTAGCCACTAATTCCATGGTAGGTAGTGATCAAGGGAGATGAAAGGGAGAAATCACTTATTTTGATGCTAAAAGCACAGAGCTAGTTCTAAACATATGATACGTCCTAGTTATGATCAGCAAATCACAGCACTTTTGCTTGTTGTAATATCACTTAATGTTGACTAGATACTCCCAGTGGTAGGTAGGGCTAACACATCAAAATGTAGCAGCCCGTATAGCCTATGGCTAGGAGGAGTGAGAATTATAGGAAATACCTGTAATGGAACACCTTGGTGAAAAGGACATGGAGAGAGATTTAGTCCTAACAAGTATGACTGAGCTCACGAGATGAGAGCATTGGTGAATTGGCAGTCTCTACACCTGTGCTGTTGAGAGGCACGAGCTCAGC
>CAUYQV010107055.1:0-33314 GCA_963574575.1 Galagoides demidoff
GACCAGCCTGAGCAAGAGCAAGACCCCCACCTCCACTAAAAACAGAAAAACTAGCTGGGTGTGGTGGTGCACACCTGTACTCACAGCTACTTGGGAGGCTGAGGCAAGAGTATCACTTGAGCCCAAGAGTTTGAGGTTGCTGAGAGCTATGATGACACCATGGCACTGTACTCAGAGAAACAGAATGAGAAAAGAAAGAAAAGAAAGAAAGAAAGAAAGAAAGAAAGAAAGAAAGAAAGAAAGAAAGAAAGAAAGAAAGAAAAGAAAGAGAGAGAGAGAGAGAGAGAGAGAGAGAGAGAGAGAAAGAAAGAAAGAAAGAAAGAAAGAAAGAAAGAAAGAAAGAAAGAAAGAAAGAAAGAAAGAAAGAAAGAAAGGAAAGAAAGATGGAAGGAAGGAGGGAGAGAGGGAGGGAGGAAAGGAAAGGAAAGGAAAGAGAAAGAATCTTCATATAGTGAGATGTTTATATACTATATTTATCTTAGAAATTTTACTCTAGGCTCGGTGCCTGTGGCTCAATCAGCTAAGGCGCCAGCCACGTACACCTAAGGTGGCGGGTTCGAATCCCCAGCCCGGGCCCTCCAAACAACAATGATGGCTGCAACCAAAAAATGGCCAGGCATTGTGGCAGGCGCCTATGGTCCCAGCTACTTGGGAGGCGGAGGCAGGAGACTCCCTTGAGCCCAGGAGTTGGAGGTTGCTATGAGCTGTGATGCCATGGCACTCTACCCAGGGGGACAGCTTGAGGCTCTGTCTCAAAAAAAAAAAAAAAAAAAGAAATTTTACTCTAAGTTTGTGCCAGAAGAAATATCCATAGCTTTTAAATTAATTTGGCCCACAACTGGATTCAGAGAGAACGAGCTGCTTAGGGGTTCAGGAAAGGCTCTCCTGACCAGGTGATGTTTCAGGTGAGACCTAAAGGATGAGTGAAGGTTAGCCAGGGATGAAGGGAAGGTCTGGCCCCAAAAACAGTATGTGCAAAGGCCCTGAGGTAGCTTGCTCATCTTGAACATGTCCCTTTCAAGATGACACCTGATAGCCTTGAACCTCCAAGCAGAGGGTAGGTCCTTCTCCTTAGTTGCCAGCCAGATTCGGTACCCTCATCCTCTCTGAGAAAATTTTGAGGCATACATATCCTCTGTTCTCCTGCCTATGCTGCTATTGGTACACTTAGGATCTCCTCCATATTAGATGCTGGTTTTTTAATTTCTTAAAGCCTTGAAACCATTCCTATGACTCCTGATGTTTATCTCCTTTGGGTCCTCAGAGGAATTGGCCTTCTGGCCCTGAATTCCTATTCTCTTGATTCACTGCCAGGCTTGGCTGGGTGCTTATCCAGTGGCATATGGAAAATAACATTCCTGCTCCATGTTTCAGCTTTTTAAAAACTGCATGCCATTCTATAATCTCACAGTCATATTGTGACAGCCTCAATTTAAAAAAAAAAAAAGCTTAAGATGGTTTGAAGAAAATCTTATGTAATTATATTTAGTCTTATACTAGATGGAGTAGAGAACCAAAAATGTAATTATAGGTGCAGCCAGTTTCTGGAAAAACTGATACATGGAAATTCTCATAGCATAGTTATATTTGGAGAAGAATTTTCATATTAAAAATCACTACTAGTTTCCTTTAGATAATTTTGCCAGTGTAGTTAAAATCAGATCAAATTTTGAAAACATTCAGTCCATGTCAACTTCTGGCACCTGGATAGGCATGTCTCCGTTGAACAGAGAGCAGCAGGTCTGTATTGGGTCTTTACCCTCCTTCTACTCAGCACACCAGGAATTTCCAGGCCTCTCCTGGAACCCTATAAACCCTAACCCTCAGTTAGGCCTCCTTCAGGGTGCTCCAGAGACCCCGCCTGGCCCAGACTGTGGAACCAGAGCTGCCTGTGGAAGAGCCTCAGCTCACAGGCCTTTCCTGGGTCCCAGATGCACTTTAGTTGCTGCCTGTCTCTTTGCTCCTCGGATAGTTTCTGTGCTGCTTGTGTCCACGTCCTCCCTTCTTGTTACCTCTCAAACTCATTTTAAGAGTGCTGTTCTCTCCCCACCCCCAGCCCAAACTGTTTTTGTCAAGGTCACCAGCCAAATCCAATGGGCACTGCTCAACCTCTCAGAAGTTGACTTCTGGCTCTGCCCTAACCCTGTGCTTTCCTGGCCTCTGGACCGCCCTCTCACATGCTTCTCCTCCCACCCCTCATCACTTTTTGCTGGTTGCTTGTGTCCCCAATTCCCAACCACTGGAATAGTCCCAGGCTCAATCCTCAGACTTCTCACTCTACAGATACTCCCTAGGTGTCATCGTTTGGTCACGTGGCTTTAAATATAGCAGTCCCCTCTTAGCCAGGGTTTTTGTTTTTTTGGTTTTAGTTACCCATGGTTAACCGCCATCTAAAAATATCAAGGATTTTTATTTTCAGGCTGGGCACAGTGGTTCACACCTGTAATCCTAGCACTCTGGGAGGCTTAGGCGGTGGATTGCTTGAGCTCACAAGTTCAAGACCAGCCTACGCAAAAATGCGACTCCGTCTCTACTAAAAATAGAAAATCTGAGGCAACAGGATCACTTGAGCCCAAGAGTTTGGGGTTGCTGTGAGCTATGATGCCAAAAAAAGTTTTTTTTCTTTTCTTTGGGGGGTGGTTTGTCTTCTGGTGGAGCCCAGAAAATCTGCTAGACCAGTGGTTTTCAACCTGTGGGTCGTGACCCACAGGAACTGTATTAAAGGGCCACGGCATTAGGAAGGTTGAGAACCACTGTGCTAGACAAATTCTAAAAGAGCTGTAACACTAATATCAAGATATTTTGAGAGAGAGAAAGAGCACATTCATATAACATTTATTATTTTAACTGTTCCATTTTATTATTGGTTACTGTGGTTAATCTCTTACTTTGCCTAGTTTGTAAATTAAAGTTTATCATAGGTATGTATGTACAGGGAACAATACAGCATATATAGAGATTGGTACTATTTACAGTTTCAGGCCCCTCCTCGGGGTCTTGGAATGTGTCCCCCGCAGATAAGATAGCACTACTGTATATGGTGAAAACTACCAAATTTGTATTCCAGCTAGGACCTCTCTTCTGAACGCCAGACTCATGTATCAAACTACTGACTTGACATCTCCACCTGGACATTTAACAAGGCATCTCACAGTTAATGATGCCCACAATCATGTTCTAATTCCATCTTGCAAAACCGGCTCTTTCCAAGTATGAATTATAACCCCCGAAAGATGTCCACATCCTAATCGCCATAACCTGTGAATGTTATCATACAGGGCAAACGAGGTTTTGCAGATATGATTACGTTAAAGACTTTGAGGGAATTATCTTTGATTATGTAGGCGCTGTGTAATCACGAGGGTTCTTACAAGAGGGATGCAGGAGGATCAGAATCAGAGAGCAAGAGAAGTGACTACAGAACAGGAGGCCGGAATGATGCACTTTGAAGATGGCCACAGGTGTAGGGTGCAGCAGCCTCTGGGAACTGGAGAAGACAAGGAGACTTTCTGTCCTGAAGCCTCCAGGAGGAATGTGCCCTGCCAACACCTTGACTTTAGACACCTGACCATCATAACTTCAAAAGAAGACATTTGGCTGGGCGCGGTGGCTCACACCTGTAATCCTAGCACTATGGGATGCAGCAGCCCGTATAGCTTACGGTTAGGAATGAGAGTTATAAGAAATACCTGTAATGGAACACCTTGGTGGAAAGGGCATGGAGAGATTTAGCTCGGCTAACAAGCATGAGAGCTCACGAGATGAGCATATTGGTGAATTAGCAGTCTCTACACCTGTGGTGTTAACTGGCAAGAGCTCAGGCTTATATTAGGCTGGAGGAGAAGGCTTTTCTCACCCCTGAGGCTAAAGACTTGTTTGCTAAAGATTCTTATCTCCTAGTTCTATCTTTTCTCGTTTCCTCTCATCTAAAGGTTTATTTTCTCTCCAGCTGCTTCACAGAAGAGGCTAAAGGCTTTTTTTTTTTTTTGCTGTTTTTGGCCAGGGCTGGGTTTGAACCTGCCACCTCTGGCATACAGGACCGGTGCCCTACCCTTTGAGCCACAGGCACCACCCAAGGCTAAAGGCTTTTACTGGCTTTTTTTCCCACAGAAGTAGTAGTTAGAATTTGGAAAGAAAAAACATAAGAAAGAGGAAAAACCAAATGAAGAAGGCCTGTTGTTAACTTTCTTAAATTATTTCTTTTCCCTCTATTTCTATTTCTCTTCTTTTTCTTATTTTGCTAAAGCTTATTTCCCTCTCAGTATGAATCCTGCTCACAGCACCATTTGTCAGTGATGTCCAATATCCCACTCCTGACACCACTTGTCAGGCCCCAGAACTGACCAGGTCTCGGCCTGGTTTAGGTAGGTTCCAGAACGGACCGCTAAGCTACCTTGCTCAGGAACAGTTTCTCTTAGGTGCTTGAGGGCTATCTACTTTAGCTGGAGAGAAAGAGAGAGATTGTCTTAGAGAGAGTTAAGCACTCTTCTTAGCATGGGTAGATCTTAGTCTTTAGTAGAGCTTGGTAATCTTCGGCAGAGAGACACTGTGCTGGCGTTCTGCAGGCAGAAGAGGAGACAGAGTCAGAATAAGCGTGTCTGTGATAGAATGTGCATGCTCCCGACTGCCTTCTCCTCCAGCCTAATATAAGGCTGATCTTGTGCCTCTCGACACCACAGGTGTAGAGACTGCCAATTCACCAATGTTCTCATCTCGCGAGCTCTCATGCTTGTTAGGAGAGCTAAATCTCTCTCCGTGCCCTTTTCACCAAGTTGTTCCATTACAGGTATTTCTTATAACTCTCACTCCTCCTAACCATAAACTATACAGGCTGCTACACTGAGAGGCTGATGCGGGTGGATTGCCTGAGCTCACAGGTTTGAGACCAACCTGAGCCAGATTGAGACCTCGGGCATTGTGGCAGGTGGCTGTAGGCCCACTTACTTGAGAGGCTGAGGCAGGAGAATCACTTGAGTCCAAGAGTTTGAAGTTGTTGTGAGCTATGACTCCGTAGCACTCTACCAAGGGTGACAAAGTGAGACTCTGTCTCTAGAAAAAAATTTTTAAAAAGTTTGTATTGTTTGAAGCCAATTTTGTGGTAATTTGTTATATCAGCAATAGGAAACTCATACATATAGGCTTCCTCATGTCAGTAAAATGTGGTGCCATTTTTTTTTTTTTTAGTTACTGCAGAGGGACCCTGGTGTTGTACTTGTTTTTCCTCTTCTTCACACATGACATCTCATCCATCAGCAAATCCTATTGTCTCTACCTTCAAAACACATCCAGAATCCAGTGACTTTTCTTGACCCTCACCAGCGCCATTCTGGTCTAACCTATCATCACCTCTTTTTTCCTGGATTACTACAATCACCCCCTAAAGAGTCTACCTACTTCCCCAATGGTCCATCTACTTTCTTTTCCACACAGCTGCCAGAGTGATCAGGTTAAAACACCAGTTAGAGCTTAGCACTGCTCACTCAAATCCTTCAGTGGCTCCCACCTCATAAGGATGCCCACATCCTTGGCATGGCCTATCCAAGCATCCCAATCTGGCTCCTGGACACCTCCCTGAACCCATCCGCTGTCCCTTCCCCTGGCTGCAACATCAATGACACTGCCCTGTCGTCCTTCAAGGGTTGAGAGGTGCTGCTGGCTCACAGCTCAAATGCTAGAGGTGGCCTTGGCTGGGAAGAGCTCCCTCCCTCAACACTGATCCTGCCCCTTGCCTGGGGCTGCTCACATCTAATGGCTAAATGTCTCAGGGACAGGGGAATAAGGACCTAGCCCCTCTCTTCAACTTGGGGCAGCTCTGAAGGGTCTGGGGCTTTCACTGGGACTGAACCACAGCTCACCTCCCTCTGCCCAGTCTTCCTTCCCTTCCACAGCTTGATCCCAAGAGTACTCCCTGAAAAGCATCGTGTGCTAATTGTCATCCCAGACATGGCTTTCTAGAACCCAACCTGTGAACTGATCTCTTCAAGATTCGTCCAGCATCCCAACTATCTGTTGCTTCAGAGCTTTGCAATTGCTGTTCCTTCTATTGGCAAAGCTCTTCTCTGAGATATTCATGAAGCTTCCTCCCTCCCCTGCTTTTAGTCTCTGTTCTACTGTCCATGGCCCATGGCTTATGTAAAATGGCAAACACCACCACCATCACCAGCCCTGCCATCTCCATTATGCAGCTGAGCTTTTCCTCCTATGGTATTAATCCTCGTCAGATATGTATTTCCTTGCTTATTTTCTCTCACTGTCCTCCAGCATCGTAAGGGCAAAGTCTTGGTGTATTTTGATCATTTCTAAAGTAGTACCTGCCACATAGTAGAGGCTTAGTGGCTGGTGCTGGACTTGTTCTGATCTGATTCTAGTCATTGACCCACTGCCATATCCCCTGGGACAAAAGTTTAGCCTTGAGGCTTTTCTTCTTACCTCATTAGAGCCCTCTGATTCCAAGTCAATGCCATGGTGGCTTCCACGATATCCTCCACAGGCAAGGGCCTGCCTTGTTCCCTCCTCAGTCTTTCTAGAGATCCTGGCCCTACCCTTAGCCCTGGTCCCTATGCACCTGCTTTTATGCTAGCAGGACTCCCACCTCAGGCTCCACATGTCCTCGTGGAGGAATTACTGGGATTCTCCCATTTTCATTCAAATCCCCATTCTCATCAATGGGTCTGGCCAGGGTCTCCAAATGCCATTTCTCAACTGGGAGCCACAGCTTGATCTTCAGCACCAAAGAGGGCCTTGCTATAGGGGGATAAGTTTGCATTTGGGCCACAATGGGCTGAGCCTGAGTCCCAAATACTGTCACTTAACAGCAGGGCACCCTTGGCGGGTCACTCAGTGCAAAGCTTCCTCCCTAGTGAAGCTAAATCAGTGATGTCAGCCTTGCAGAGTGGCTGTGCAATTAGACATGAGAACCTATGAAGAGTGTCTGGCGCAAACTGACAGTCAGTAAATTTCTCCTGACTGCTCTGAAATCCTCTGAGTCACCTGCCCCATTGTGTTGAAAGGAAAAGTGCTGTGTGCTCAGGAGAAAACTGAGACTAGGCAGCTCTATGTGCAAAACAAAGTTATTTGCTTGGGAAACCATTCCCTATGGTGTGAAGTTGTGATAATTTCAAACATATTTGAACAATATAACAATAATCTGTGTCTCAAAATTATATTGTCAGCCAAGTATACTAGGTCCAGGCATTGTGTCCTATACAGGGAAACCTGGCTTCACCTCCAAAAGTAGCCTCTAATATGGAAGTAGCCTGAAGGCGTAACGAGTGGATGGGTTTCCCTCTCCCATTCTCACCTTCCCCAGATTTAGTGGAAACATTTATACTAAACCTTGCCAAATTCACAAAAGCTTTTCAAGTTCCCATTACTTTGCTGTTCAAAAGGAGGGTAGGAATCGCTTCAGAGGTAGGGTGTGGTACAGTACATTTAACAAAGTGCTGAAAGCAAGTTCAATACAAACGACCTGGTGGAGGCAGACTGCACAGTTCTCAAGTTATTTCTGTGATAGACAAGGTTTTTTCCTTTTTATGCCCTTTTCCTCCCTCTTGAGTTTGCTACTGATTTCCAATGAATAGGACTCTGCCCAGTACAATCCAGTTAGCCCACGTTGAATATATAGTGTCAAAGAGAGGTGCTGCGTTGACACTCTTCATTTCAATGGAGTCCCAGCATAGTGAAGACGGAAAGCCAACGGCTGTTGGGGAAGCTCATCTGTCATCCGTACTCTTGGTCTGAAAGTGGGTGATCAGCTCAGCAAAGAGAATTTAAAAACATACAATAAGGTCACTACAACTTCTGAATTCAGAACCATCATCTCTTGGAGAATCAAAACATGTGTAGACACATGATGAAAATGTTTAACGTTTTTCTACAAGACCAGGTAGGAAGGTAAGTAAGAAGCTTCCTGGTCCAGCTGGGGTGAGCAGTTTCATGTTGGCTTGGTAAGCAACATCAGGTGTCTGAGGATGTGATCCATGTCCTCAGCGCCCTGTGATCAGCTGACTACTACTTTCACTACCAGCTGCATTTTCTCCATCATACAGCCAGAAAGAATGTGTTTAAAGTCATTATTGATTACTCTTGAATCTACACCGTGTTAGGAGTGGAATTGAATCTGGCAGACATGGTATCTTTTCTCACTGTGTTTTGTCTGTTCCAATTAACAGGGGGAAGACCGTGTCCTTGAGGATATGAAGCATGTATCTGAGGAGTCAGGCAGATTCCTTCTCTGTAGTCAGCCCTTGATTGTTCCCAGAGTCCCTATTTCCTCCTGGGGAGTTAAGTGCAGGGGTCAAGGGCGGGTATGTGAATCCCAAGAGAAGCCTTGGCATGTAAGCTGCTTCTTCTTTTTTTTTTTTTATTACATATTTGTGATTAAAAAATTTTAAACAGGGCAGTGAAGTTAATGTCTCCCTCATACCACTGCCCCCACCCTGGTCCCCAATCCACAGGGCAACTACTGTTATCCAGGAATGGTAGCTCACACCTGGAATCCTAGCACTCTGGAAGGCTGAGCGGAGAAAATTGCTTGAGGTCAGGAGTTTGAGACCAGCAAGAGTGAGACCCCATCTCCACTAAAAATAGAAAACTTAGCCAGGCATGGTGGTGGTGGGGGAGCACCTGTGGTCCCAGCTATTCAGGAGGGAGAGCTGAGAGGATCGGTTGAGCTCAGGAGTTTGAGGTTGCAGTGAGCTGTAATACTGCTATGTTCTAGCTGGGGTGACATGTGACTCTGCCTACAAAAAAAAAAAAGAGTTTTGATTTTTAAAACGCATTTTTGTATGTTCAGCTCAAGTGATTCATAAGATGCCTTTTCCAAACAGCTCTCCATGGCAACATAACTCTGGAACATTCACATACACATGGACATATACATGGACACACAGAGTCATTTTTTGAAGCAAAAAGCGAGGGGGAAATGATGCAATAGAGAGTGAATAGAAGGCATATTACAGTAAACCGCAGTGGTTAGTGGCTTCTCAGATGGTTCCAGACAGCTTTTTATACAGAAATAGCTCAGTGAGAACACCCCAGCCCACTCAGGCTGCAGCACAAATCCCAGGAACTTGCCTTTGTGCAATCTTCTTGAAGCTCAAGTCTAAACACATCAGAGCTTGGCAGGGCTGCCTGGGTATGTTAGCAGACAGAATACTCTGGCTTCTCAGGCTCTCCTGGTTTTTTCTCCTCTGAACCAGCCGATTTTTCTTATAGCTTACACCTGTTCCTCCTCTACCCCCCACCAACATACAGAAATGGAAAGCCCCTTAGGTTTTTCTCGGTTGTGAGGTTAAATAAAAACCCAACCTACTCTCATACTCTAAGGGAAAGGAAAAGAAAGCCACCAGTAAGTATAAAGCTAAGCTGTATAGAGATATATATTCATGTTTGGCAGAAACAAATTAAGAAAAATCATTTTATCTATGAGGCCATTCTGAAAACAAGTGATGCACAGTATTGTTCATATTCGCGAGGTGTGTTTGTCTTGAGCATGGAGGTTGCTTAAGGGAGCAATTCAGAGTAAGTCAACTGATAGGTGGTCACCCTAGAGATTTTCCACAACTGAAGCTGAAGTGAGGATATTTGAGGACTCGCTTTTACCTAAGTACTGATGCCAAATAAAAACCCTGCATAACTATTAGTGAAATCAACCCAGGACAAGAGCCTGAGTAAATATCTTCCATCCAAAACCAAACTCTCATATCAGAGCTACACGAAACCCAGTAGAAAAGGAACATTACTGCAATATACTTGAAAGTCCAGTTTTATTCTTGGCCGAAAGAAACAGCTACTTGCGTAGCTTTTCCAAAAAAAAAAAAAAAATACTGCCTTACCTAATGGCCAGTGCCTGAAAATCTTTTACTAGTTGAGAAAGCCTTAAATTACTTAGTAACAGATAAAACATAATTGGCAAATTCATGCGAAAGGAACAGCAATAATAATAATGTTAAGGCTGGGCACAGTGGCTCGCGCCCATGATCCTAGCACTCTAGGAGACAAAGGTGGGAGGATCACTCGATTGGAGGAGTTTGAGAACAGCCTGAGCAAGGGAGATACCCTGTTTCTATTAAAAATTGAAAAATTTAGCCAGGTAAGTTAGTTGTTGCCTGTGATTCCAGCTGCTCAGGAGGCTGAGACAGGAGGATCATTTAAACCTGGGAGTTTGAGGTTGCAGTGAACTGTGGTGATCCCACTGCACTCTATCCAGGGTGACAGAATAAGACTCTGTCTCCAAAGGGAGGGAATATGTGAATTGCCTAGCATTTAAGGCTGGTGTCCTCAAGCTTTTTAAACAGGGAGCCAGTTCACTGTCCCTCAGACCGTTGGAGGGCTGGACTGGGGGCCCAGGACTAAGCAGGACAGGCAGTGGCAGCCAAAACACCCTGGGGGCTGGATAAATGTCCTCAGCGGGCCGCATGTGGCCCGTGGGCCATAGTTTGAGGACGCCTGATTTAAGGTAAGTGTTTTACTTCCATTCCTACTCAGGACTCTATGTGAATCGTTTCCTTTCCTCCTCATTGTGGCTAGTTTCCAGGATAGCCCCCATGTCCCTTGACTGCACACTCATGTCCTTGTGTGGTGCCGTTCCTATGACTCTGGGCTGGCCCTGGGCCTCTCTCGTAACCAGTAGAATGGGACAGAAGAGATGCTGTGTGGCTTTTCCAAGGTTAAACCTGGAGACGCCTTCCAGCTTTTGCCTTGTTTCCTTTGTATGGTTTGTCTCGAGAAAGTCAACTGCCACATACAAAAATAAACTCTCCTCAAACCACCGTGTTGTGAGGAAGCCCGAGCTAGCCACGGGTAGTGGCTGAATGGAAAAAGGGATGCCTGGCCAACCCTCAGCTATTCCAGCCATCCCACACCATGTGCCAACCCTGTGGATGAAGAAGCCATCTTAGATGTCCAGCTCAGTGCAGCCTTTGGGTGGTTCGGGGCCCAACTACCCCCTGATTTATAACTTCATGAGATGCCCTGAGTGAAGAATGAACAGCTAGCACGTCTCCAAATGTGGTCTAGCAGCTTCTAGTAGCACTGCCTTCATAATGAAGCCATTAGGGGAGAGATTTGCTCCTTTCCTGAGAGTAGAGGGTTTGGTGTTGACTTTTGGTGGGTTAGGGCATTAAGCGTATACAAAGGCAGTGGGCATCTGACAAAAGAAGGGATAGTGTGGAATGAAGGAAACCTTATAACTTGTTAGGAAGGCAAATTCTTTTTTTTTGCAGTTTTTGGCCAGGGCTGGGTTTGAATCCGCCACCTCTGGTCTATGGACCCAGCGCCCTACTCCTTTGAGCCCCAGGTGCTGCCCCAGAAAGGCAAGTGCTTAAGCTCTTCTCTGGACCTACTAATTCAAAACTCTGGGGCTGAGACCTAGTCACCTGTGGTTTCATAAGCCCTTCAGGTGATTCTGATGCATGCTCAATTTGAGAACCACAGGTCCCTATGACAATCATGGCAATGCCGTCCCTCCTCGCTGGTGATTGACTTAGGAACTCAGGCCCATGCCAATCAGCACATAGCATTCCTGTAGTGTCAGTCATTAGTTTGTGGTTGAGGGAGTGGCCCTCTGTCCTGGAGGCAGCCATTCTGACTAAGAAAGGGGCCAGCCCTACAGCGGACACGATAGAAAGCAGAGAAGCAGAAAGAACCCTGATACCAGGGTTTAATCAGCCTGCCCCAGCCCTGAACCCCCAATTATGTAGGACACTAAATTTCTTTAATGGTTAAGCCCAGCTGAGTCAACTCTTCCATTACATTCACCTAAAAGCACACAACTAGACACAGGCTCACGGTTTCCAGTTTACAAGGAGAGGTTAGGCAATTTGTACTTGTTCAGACAAGTAGGAAGCAGAAGAGCTAGGATTTGAACCCAGGTCTCGTCAAAACCCACCTTCAAAATGAAGCCATCAATGGTGAGACTTGCTCCCTTCTTGAGAGAAGAGGCTTTTGTGTTTACTTTTGGTGGGTTAGGGTACTGAGAATACATGAAGGCAGTGGGTATCTGACAAAAGGGATACCGTGGAATGAAGGACGACGGTTCCAGAGAGAGGAGGGAGGACGTGCACAGACAGGTAGAGGCTGCTGAGTTCTAGTCAGAGCTGGCCCTATGCTCTAGTGTTTCTTCAAGTTCTTAAATGATGTTCTTTCTCTTCTCCTTTCCCCCAAACCAGATTGACATAATATGGTATTTCGTGAGACCAGCGCTGGAAGAGTGGAGAGCCAGTGTTCCTTTGAGGAGTAGGCTGATTGGTCCAAAGAGCTCCATAAACTGCATCCACCCACACCATTCGCCTCCAAAGACACTTTATAATCACAAAAGGAACAATCTGGAAGATTCCAGTTGTCAACACGGTAGAATGTAGCAGCAGCAGCAGACCTTGACCAATAGGCATCTAACAAAACATCGATTCAGGATTTTTATGACCTTGCGGCTCAATTTCCTGGGCTCTGCGCCCCCTCAGTGGATGCCAGCACTTGAGGGTCCTGGTTCTTCCCTCCCATGAAACCGGGTCCCTGCAGGCTCCTCTGTGCGTCTGATCCAGCCACTCTGGCCCAAATCCACCTCTTCTGGCCCCTCTTCAGAGAGTCACGTGGCTAACATCAGCTGGTCACCTGAAGCCCAGAACAGGGAAGTCCCATTATCCCGGAGCATCTACAGCTAAAGGACGGGGTTGGGGGAAACAAGACACAAGTTTTCAGAGAAACAGAAAACAAGAAAGTGACAACTCTTTCTCTCTGATGGATCATCCAGAGTTTAAAATAAAACAGATCATCCTTGTTAAAAATCCTGATGACGGACTTTCTCCTAATTAGAAACCGATTGCTATGGGAAACAGTAAGCATTCATTGAAGACTCTGCCAACTCCCTACATTTACAGAAACTCAAGTGATCTGTTAAGTAAATTGATGGCCTGCAGGTGTGGCTTAAGCTTTGTTTTGCACGCCCTTAGGCCTGTTAATGATTTCGTATCTCCTTGTTGCAAAGAATATCTCCAAAAGGGAGCTGGCAGGATGGGGCATGTCTGACCTTCTCGTGACTGCAAACTCCCAGCTTTAAGGTTTTTCTGGGGTCCCTTTGGTCAAGAGGGGTCCATTCAGTCAGCTGGGGTGGGGCTTAAGATTTTGTTTCCCTTTACAAAAGGTTGCCCTTTTTGCTAACCCATTTTACTTTTAGCTATTGTAATGGGCTTAAACTGTATCCTTCCAAGAGTGCTGGGGTGCGGGGCTGGAAAGGACAACAAAATCACTGGCTCTCCTCACCCCCTCTTATTTTACAGAGGAGTCACCTAAGGTTCTCAGAAACTCTGTGGGACCCAGACAGAACCCTCCACCTTCCTGATTCTCCAAAGGCCTTTGACTACAAGGCCTCCCTTCTGGAAGCAGCAGTCTGAGAGGGCCAACCAGGAAGGACAGAGAGGGGTGGGTGGCACTTCTGGGAGGATACTGGTGTTCTGTTGAGGAGGCTTGAGTCAGCTCAGAGTTTGGGGGCACCGAGAGGGGATCATTGGGGCTGTTCTCTGGCACCTGTGGCCCTAGTTCCCTTCTTGCTTGGGGCCCAGACACCTCCTTGGAGAGGCATCACCACAGTTGAAGCCAGAAAAGTGGCCTGCAAGGTGGAGTCTGAGGAGCTATGCTGAAGCAACACAGCTGACCTTGTCTGCTCAGCCCTCCCCACACGCCTTCCACCATTACCTAGTTAAGCTGCCACTATGACTGTGAGGATGTTCGTCTGAAAAGACTTTGGGGGAAGCAGGCACACATAGAGAATAAATATTGTTAGAGCAGAAGTTATTTTGATGTTGTTTTCTTTGATGAATCTCTTAGATATTTTGTTAGGGTAAAGGTTACTTTTATTACTACATTAGAGGGAAAGTTACTTCTTTTACTATGTTGTTAGAGTGAAGGTTACTTTTCTGTTTTATAAACATGTTACATTGTTAGAGCGAAGACTGCTTTGAGGTTGTTTTCTGTCAGATAAAGTTAAAATATTTTAGGTTTGGTTTCTTCTATTTTATTATGAAAATTACTGGAATTGTAACTGTGGCAGAACAGAACTGAGAGGCTATTCTCCAGTTTGCTGGCTTCTAACATAAAGCTTGTTGGCCTGTCTCTCATTTGGCTCACAGAGACAGGCAGCCGGACCCTCTTTATCCAGTGACAGTGGGCAGGTGGTATGGATGCCTCTGACCCCTCGTGTTACCAAAAGTTCAGCACTTGTCCCCTGAAGCCACCTCAGAAGAAGAGGCCCAAGTGGTTTGAGGAGAAGGAAAAAGTTTATTACTTTGCAGGCAAAGGAGGAAAATGGCAGGCAAAGGAGGAAAATGGCAGACAATGGTCTCAAAATCCAAATTCCTGCTTCTGATTAGAAGCACAGAGCTTTTAAAGGTTCCGATCCTGCAATCCCATTTTGGGCGCTGACAATCTCATGACCTCCACCCATTCTTCAACCAAGAAGATCTGTGATCTTCACTCCCAAGACTCCCTCTCTCTCTCTTTTTTTTTTTTTTTTTTTTTGCAGTTTTTGGCCAGGGCTGGGCTTGAACCCACCACCTCGGGCAATATGGGGTCAGTGCCTACTCCTTTGAGCCACAGGTGCTGCCCCTCCCCTGATTGTCCTGAGCTATCTCCTGTGGGTCCAAAGAACAAGAGACCTTCCCTGCCCCCGCCAGCCACCGGCCTGAGGCAGGGATGAAGGTTTTAGTTCCAAGAATGTTGGGGAGACGGAAAATACTTTTGCCATTTTTTCTCAGGTCATTCCCTCCACAACACTCAGCAATGCACTCCTGTGATCCCAGCCCTGCTCTGCCCCCAGAGCATTTAGGGAGACAAATTCATAAATGGATGATTTCAGTCTCTCCTGGTGCTCACCCCAGAAAACGTTTTAAATATAGGGATGTGGACGAGACTGTTTCATTTAGTTAATAAAAAGGAATTGGGATTTAACAGCAAACGAAGGGAGATGCCTTAGAATCGTCTTCTAAGGGAGACTAGTCGTGAGTCATGTTGGGGAATGGGGAGTTGGGGCATGGGTGAGTCTTTCAGCAACAGGCTGTGGTGTCCCCCCAAACAAGCACAACCTGTCTGGCTTCAGTTCTTTATCCTGATACTGAAGGTGGAGAATGGACAGATGATTTCCAAGGTTCTGTTTGGCACTTGGTTTTTTGTTTTGTTTTTTAATTTTTTTTGAGACAGAGCCTCAAGCTGTCACCCTGGGTAGAATGCTGTAGCATCACAGCTCACAGCAACCTCCAACTTCTGGGCTCAAGCGAGTCTCCTGCCTCCACCTCCCAAGTAGCTGGGATCATAGGCGCCTACCACAACACCCAACTATTTTTTGGTTGCAGCCATCATTATTATTTTGGCAGGCCCGGGCTGGATTCGAACCCACCACCCTAGGTGTATGTGGCTGGTACCTTAGCCAGTTGAGCCACAGGCGCTGAGCCGGTCTTTAATTTAATTTAATTAATTTATTTATTTTGAGACAGAGCCTCAAGCTATTCCCCTGGGTAGAGTGCCATGGCATCACAGCTCACAGTAACCTCCAACTCCTAGGGGCAAGCAAGTCTCCTGCCTCTGCCTCCCAAGTAGCTGGGACCACAGGTGCCCACCACAGCGCCTGGCTATTTTTTTTTTTTTTTTGGTTGCACCATCATTGTTCTTTGGCGGGTCCAGGCTGGATTTAAACCTGCCACCTTAGGTGTATGTGGCTGGTGCCTTAGCCACTTGAGCCATAGGCGCCGAGCCTAGAATTCTTTACATATTCTAGATGCTAAACTCCATGAAATACAGGGACTTGTAAGTATTTTCTCCAATTCTATAGGTTGCTTTTTCATTGTATTGATAATATATTTTGCTTAACAAAAATTTTAATTCATGTGAAATTCAATTTATCTACATTTTCTTTTGTTGCTTGTGCTGTAGTGTAAAATCTAAGACTGCATTGCCAAATCCACGCTCATAATGATTTCCCCTATATTGTCTTCTAATAATTGTATACTTCTATCTGTAGCATTTGGGTTGTTTATCCATTTTGAGTTAATATTTGTATATGGAGTGGGGTAGGGGTCTTACTTCATTCTTTTGCGATTGTAGTTTTCTAATTGTCCTGGCACCATTATTATTATTATTATTATTATTATTATTATTATTATTATTATTATTATTTTGAAACAGAGCCTCAAGCTGTCACCCTGGGTAGAGTGTTGTGGCATCACAGCTAACAATAACCTCCAACTCCTGGGTTCAAGTGATTCTCTTGCCTCTGCCTCCCACGTAGCTGGGACCACAGGCACCTGCCACAACGGCTGGCTATCTTTTGGTTGCAGCCGTCATTGTTGTTTGGTGGGCTTGGGCTGGATTTGAACCCGTCACCTCAGGTGTATGTGGCTGGCACCTTAGCCACTTGAGCCACAGGCTCTGAGCCCTGGCATCATTTTTTAAAGAGACTTTTCTTTCCCCATTGATGATCTTGACACCCTGTGGAAAATCAATTGGCCACAAATGTTTGGATGTGTTTCTGGACTCTCAAATCAATTTATTCTGTTGGTCTGTACATCTGTTCTTGTGACAGTACCATACTGTTTTAATAGTAAGACTACATAACATTGAATTACCATATGATCCAATAAGTTCATTCCCTAGGTATATACCCAATGAAAACATATGTCTACACAGAAACTTGTACATGAATGCTTGTAGTAGCATTAATCATAATAGCTTCAAAATGGAAACAAACCAAATGTCTGTCAACAGATGAATGAATGAACAAATTGTGTTATATACATATAATGGAATACACTGCTGTTTAGAAATCAGAAAGTGGGAGTCCTCCAATTTTGTTTTTCTTTTTCAGTATTGTGATTTCCATGCAATTAGATGTAGATTTAAGGATCAACACCCGTTTCTTAAAAAAACACCATTTGAATTTTGATAGGGATTGCGTTCAATCTGTAGGTCACCTGGAGAATATTGCCATCTTAATGCAATATTAAGGCATTTTGTACATGATTGTGGAATGTCTTTCCAGTTAATTAGGTATTCTTTAATTTATTTCAACTGTTTTGATGACAGTCATCCAAATGATGACAGTCTTTTTGTTTTTCTTTATCTTGACAAATTGCTCTGGCTAGGACTTCCAGTATAATTTCGAGTAGCAGTGATGAAAGCAGGCATCCTCGTACTGTTCCTGCTCTTGGGAAGAAAGCTTTCAGCCCATCACCATTCAGTATAAACTTCCTTATCTTCTGGCTTTTGGTTGGGGTGGGAGAATAGGATACAGACCTAGGTTTAGGAAAGCAAGAGGGGAGGGAGCTCAAGTTCTTAGCCTGTTGGCTCCCTCTCTGATAGGTCTTCTGGAGTTGGTTGTGTTCCTCTATAAAAGAACATACCTCCTTGTCAGGTGGCCTTCTCATACTGTCACTCCTTCCCTTCCTTGCCCATTCGGGTCTATGGTTGGTGAGTGCTCACTACAATGGCTGGCCCTATGGTCCTCTACCAACCTTATTGTTTACCCTGCCCACTCCTTTGTAAATTATCCCTTTGTGAAAGTCTCCTCAATTACTCATTTGGAATATTCTGTCTCTTTCTGATGGGACTCTGATTCAAAGACCTATCACTTAGTAAATGGGCACATCTCTCTGAACTAAAGTCAGCCTGCAGTAGTTCAGTGAGATTCCAAGATGAGGAAAGTTTTAACAATCACCTTGTAGTCTTTTCTGGTTTTGGAGTATATATAAGTCTGTGACTGGGTATGGGGTAGGAAGAATTTGGGGAGAGCAAGGAAGAGAGTTTACTGCTTTTTGTCAGTTAAGCATACCTGAAAGATGAGACTTGCTCAAATCATAAGGTTCATTATCCCAAGATTTGGGACTGCAACTTCTTGAAATGGGAACAAAAATATTCCTTCCACCTTAGTTCCTGATTCTGCTCATCATTCCTTGCTAATATCCTGGTTAGCACCTAACAGAGACATGGTAAATGCTTGAACTTTGGTGCGTAAGGCTCCCAAGGATTCAAACCCAACCCAACTCTTGGTTTATAACTGCCTTCACCCCAATGCCTAAAGGACCCCGCCTCTCTTGGCCCAGGGACACTTGTGTGCTGGCAACATTTATGTACTATATTCATTTGCTAGGCCTGCACAACAAATTAACAAAATAATTGGTTGGCTTGAAACAGCAGAAATATATTCTCTCACAGTTTAGGAGGCTAGAAGTACATGATCAAGGTATCAGCAGGTCCATGCTTTCTCTGATGGCTTTAGGGAAGAATCTTTCCTTGCCTCTTCCTAGCTTCTGGAGATTCTCAGAAATCCTTGGCAATTATCAGCTTTTATTTTTATTTTATTATTTTTTTAAACTCTTGGGCTTAAGCGATTCTCTTGCCTCAGCCTCCCAAGTAGCTGATACTACAGGCACCCACCACAACGCCTAGCTATTCTTTTTGTTGTTGTTGTAGTTGCCATTGTTTTTAGCAGGCCCAGGCCAGGTTCAAACTCGCCAGCTCTAGTGTATGTGGCTGGTATCCTAACCACTGAGCTGGAGGCGCCAAGCCATTTATCAACTTTTAGATTCATCACTCCAATCTCTGTGGCAGAGATCTCACATGGCTATCTTCTCCCTGTGTGTCTCCTCCTGTTATAAGGCCACCAGTGGTCATACCGGATTAAGGGCCCACTTAATTATACATCTGTAATGACTGTTTCAAAATAAGGTCACATTCTGAGATAGTGGGAATTAGGATTTCAACATATCTTTTGGGGGATACAATTCAACCCATAATAATATATACTTGTCCTTTGCAAGGACCTGCCTCTACCTCTCCGATTCATTGTAGTCCACGATGAGAAAATCTTACCTATAAAAAAATTTTTAGAACATTTTATTCAAGGAAAGCAATAGGTGAGCAGAAAATAAAGAGCCCTCAACTAGAAGTCAAAGGATAGGACTATAATGCCAGGTAGGACATGATTTTACTGTGTGAACTTTCAAATCACTTGATCTCTGGGCACTTCAGTTTCCTCTCCTGTAAAAGGAGGAGACAGACTCGATTGTTGCCAAGGAAGGTCTCATTTAGCTCCCCAAATCCTCCCCCCTCCTTTTTTTTGAAGCAGAGTCTTACTTTGTTGCCCTCAGTAGAGTGCTCTGGTGTCATAGCTCACAGCAACCTCCAACTCTTGAGCTTAAGTGATTCTCTGGCCTCAGCCTCCCAAGTCACTGGGACTATGGGCGCCTGCCACAAAACCCAGCTACCTTTAGAGATGGGGTCTCACTCTTGCTTAGGCTGGTCTCTAACCCATGAGCTCAGACGTCCACCCACTTCAGCCTCCCAGAGTGCTAGAATTATAGGCGTGGGCCACCTTGCTGGCCTCAGAGCTCTAAGTCTGCAACATATGCATCCAGTGCTAATAGATCTTTTCGAGTGATACTGTGGACTTACTTAAAACTAATTACTCAGACTGCTTATGCTCCTATTGTAGGACAGTTTGGTTTGTTTTAAAACATCTGGATGGCTCAGCGCCTATGGCTCAATCAGCTAAGGCGCCAGCCACGTACACCTAAGGTGGCGGGTTCGAATCCCCAGCCCAGGGCCACCAAACAACAATGACGGCTGCAACCAAAAAATGGCCGGGTGTTGTGGCGGGCACTTGTGGTCCCAGCTACTTGGGAGGCGGAGGCAGGAGACTCGCTTGAGCCCAGGAGTTGGAGGTTGCTATGAGCTATGATGCCATGGCACTCTACCCAGGGGGATAGCTTGAGGCTCTGTCTCAAAAAAAATAAAAATGAAAAAAAAATAAAACATCTGGAGGATTCACTAGCCTTAATTCCAAGTGTCAAAGACCCCATTTAAAGATCCCATTTAAAGCTCCATAATTGGAGCCAGATGTTTCTCCTAATACTAATAAATCTTCCCATCTAGGGGCCAGGCTTGGTGGCTCACACCTATAATCCTAGCACTCTAGGAGGCTGAGGCAGGTAGATTGCTTGAGCTCAGCAGTTCAAGACCAGCCTGAGCTAGAGTAAGACACCCTCCCCCCCAACTCTAAAAAGTAGCTCAGCATCGTGGCACCTGTAGTCCCAGCTACTCGGGAGGCTAAGGCAAGAGAATTGCTTGAGCCCAAGAGTTGGAGGTTGCTGTGAGCTATGATGCCAGAGCACTCAACCCCAGGGTGACTGAGTGAGGCTCTGACTCAAAAAATAAATAAAATAAATTCTCTCATCTAATTTTGTTTTTGGTAGAGAAAGGGTCTTGTTATGTTGCTCAAGCTGGTCTCGAACTCCTGACCTCAAGCAATCCTCCTTCCTTGTTCTCCAAAAGTGCCAGAATTACAAGTGTGAGCCACCATGCCTGGTCTCATCTAATCTTGATTCCAGGAATGTTGTGGAGTTTTCTCTAGGGGAGGAGAGAAAGGAAATACATCATGAAAGAATAGTCTGGAAAGCTGTAGAGGAAGGTGTGGGACAAGTCACTATGCTAGGTAGTGAGTTTGGTTTTATCTACAGGATAATCAAGACCCATGGAAGGTTCTAAGAAGGGTAACATGGCCAAATGTGTTTTTTAAACAATGTCTCTCATGGCTAGCGTAGGGGGTGTGAGAGTAGAGGTGAGAGGCCAGTTAGGAGACTATTGTTTTAGACCAGGTGAGGGGTAACACAGTCATGGTGGGTTGGAGGCAACAATATGCTTCAGCTGGCTCATACTGGCTCATGAAAATCAGTTGTCAGGGAGAGGCCATCTTCCAGCAATTCACCAAAATGGCAAACACAAAGGGAAAGAGGAGAGGCACCGATACATGTTCTCTAGGCCTTTGAGAAAACATGGAGTTGTTCCTTTGGTCACATATATGCCAATCTACAAGAAAGGCGATATTGCAGACATCAATGGAACGGGTACTGTTCAAAAAGGCATGCCACACAAATGTTACCATGGCAAAACTGAAAGAGTCTACATTGTTATCCACTATGCCCTTGGCATTGTTGTAAACAAACTAAGGGCAAGATTCTTGCCAAGAGGATTAATGTTCATATTGAGCATCTAAGAGCTAAGATAGCTTCCTGAAATGTGTGAAGGAAAATGATCAGAAAAAGAAGGAAGCCAAAGAGAAAGGTATCTGGGTTCAACTGAAGCACCAGCCTGCTCCCCCCAGAGAAGCACACTTTGTGTTAGAACCAATGGAAAGGAGCCTGAGCTCCTAGAACCCATTCCCTATGAATTCATGGCATACTAGGCATATGGCATAGCACACAGGAGAACCAAGAGAACCAGGTGAGCAGGAGCATAAAGTGCTGGAACCTATTCCCCATGAATTCATGGCATAATGGTATTAAAAATAAAAGGCTACTATAAAAAAAAAAGAAAGAAAGAAAAGAAAATCAGTTGTCAAATTTTCAGGAATTTTGCAAGCTGGTTGTTAATAACAGTCATTACTTAAAATAAGTTATATAAAATTACAATTAGGTAAATTATATTTTTCAAATGGTAATAAATATCTGAAAGTCATTACTTCCTAATTGTTATACTATTATCTAGAGATGCCATTGTGCATCTCTTCCCAACAAAGCATTCAACAACATCACATTGGTAACCTGAAATCAATCATTGTGGTACTACTTATACTATGGAAATCGGCAGCTGCTTTAGATCAGACATTCTCCACACCCACACCCTGTGTGCCAGTTATTAAACATTTACCAGCACACATTGGATGGGGTCACCATGGATGGCCTGGATAGATATGCTCTGAGAAAGGGAAAGTAATAGAAACACTACTTTGAAAGAAAATAAATTAAACACAGCTGTTCTAACTATGGGAAATCAAAACAGAGATAAGTAACCCTACATGTGGTGGTTTAGATTTGGTATTGTATGTATTGTTTAAAATTATATACATTCACTTTTCTTTACACGGTTACTCTTTTATTCTGATTTGATAGCTTCTCTCTTCCTTTGTCTCTTCTTTTCTTTCTTTCTTTCCTTTCTTTGCCTTCCCTCTGCCCTCCCTCTTTTTAAGAGATCGCTCCCTTAAGGAATTCCCATTCCCAGTGATATCTCATCAAAGAAGCATATGAATAGCTGACATTATGTAATGCTTTGACATTTGGCATTCCCAAGGCATTACCCCACCCCTGATGCAGAATAAGTTGTCAGAGCATGAAATTGGTATTTTTACATATTCTTAATGTACAGATGTCAGTCTGAAAACCATTCACTAGTATTATGATTGCATTCTTTGTCTCATTTTATTTCTATGCCAAAATCTGTTCTTGTGATTTCTTTTCTTTTGGGAGTTTTGGAGAGGGAAGACAAAACTTTAATAATCAAGTTAACTGATTTTGTCAAAAGGTAAAAGTAAACTTTTAGGTCTCTGACCATTTTTGGCAATGGTACTTCTGGCACAGGAGCAAAGATGTAACAAGAAGGACAGATGCAAGCTGGAAATACAATCAGTGGCCCACTTGATGGTGCCAGATTCCTCAGTGTGTTCCAAATAAATATGCTTGTAGTTTACGAGTTTGTTGTTCTGAGTTAATCACATACATGAATAGCCTAGACTTGTGGGAGGAACAGCATGTCTAAGAAATAACAACACTGTAGAAAATACACAAGGTAAGCATCAGAAGGGGGCTAGAGAGATCCGGGTCCCCCCTTCATGTACTCAGCAATGGGATTCCTGACAGATGGGCATCCAGTGTGTGTTTGAACACCTCCAGTGATGGACATCTCACCACCTCATGAAGCAAATTGTTTTACATTTGAACAGTTGGCAAATACTCTCCAGGATCATTTCCTCCTTATAATAGCAGCACCAACGGGGGAATTGCTGCTTCTTCATTCCATGTGGTTCTGACAAGACAGCCAGCCCGCCCCAGGAGTTAGCCTCCTAGGCAGCAGGGTGGTGTGCTGCTTCCTGGCCTGTTTGACCTTATATCTGTTATTTGCCTTTCCTCTGCCCCTCTCTGTATGGCAGGGTGGAGGGGCATGACCTAGACTTTTAAGTCCTAGGCTCCCTGTTAGCTGGGTTTTGGGGAGAGGGAGTCTGATCTATGGGAGGCATTAACAGGAGATTATAGGGTAAAAGGAAGAAGTTATATTATTTCTCTCCCTCCCCCCCCCCCCCCCGTCTGTCTGCAGCTACGTTTCTTCCACAGCTCAGCTTTCACTTTTGCTAAACAGCTGAATCCATCCTGGTTCCAACTCCACTGGGTGACACTAGCAATATGACTTTCTACCTTTATCCCTTCATCTTAGGTTGGCAGTGGCTTCTAGCAGTTGGTGATATCTGAATTGCTTCTCTATTCTCAGATATGCTCTGAAGCTCTTCTATCACTTCCATACAACCAGTAAATCCCTTCTGTTAAATATTATACTCAGTGTGGTCTCTATTTCCTGATTGGATCCTCACTGATACAGTTCAACATGTGACCCAGGCCTGACAACCATGGAGCCTACTTCTGGACACAGTGATTGGTTCAGGGCTGGGCATATACGCCCCAACCTGGTATCAAGAGTTCTTCTTTGGGCTGGGCACAATGGCTTATGCCTGTAATCCTAGTACTCTGGGAAACTGAAGAGGGTGAATCACCTGAGTTCATGAGTTTGAGACTAGCCTAAGCCAGAGAGAGACCTAGTCTCTAAAAATAACTAGGCATTTTGGTGGGCACTTACAGTGCCAGCTACTCAGGAGACTGAGGCAAGACAGTCACTTGAGCCCAAGAGTTTGAGTTGCTGTGAGCTTTGATGCTATAGTACTCTACTGAGGGTGACTCAGTCTCAAAAAAAAGAGTTCTTCTTTGGACTGGGCATGGTGGCTCACACCTGTAATCCTACCATCCAGGAGGCCCAAGAGGGAGGATTGTTTGAGGTCAGGAGTTTGAGACCAGCAAGACCTGTCTCTACAAAAAATAGAAAAATTAGCTGGGCAAGGTGGGCACCTGTAGTCCCAGCTACTCAGGAGGCTGAGGCAAGAGGATCTCTTGAGCTCAGGAGTTGGAGACCAGCGTGGGAAAGAGCAAGACTCCATTTCTACTTAAAATAGAAAAGTGAACCAGGGATAGTGATGGGTGCCTACAGCCACAGCTACTTGGGAGGCTGAGGCAGGATGATCACTTGAACCAAAGAGTTTGAGGACATTGAGGTTGCATTGAGCTATGATGATCTATTGTACTTAGCCTAGGTAATGGAGTAAGACCCTATCTCAAAAATAAAAACAAAAAGCAAAAAACAAAACCTTCTCTGGGGCTATCTTTCTGATGGAGGTGCCTGACCTCCATCCATTAGACACTCAGTGACATCCCTCAAGTTCCTAGGGTCTATGAAGCTCTATCTTGAACTACCCACGTACACGAACCAATACAGATCTTTTTCTCTTAAGCTTCCTTGATTTGCATCTCTGTCACTTGTAACCCCAAAATAAACCTGATTATCAGAAACAAATTAATTACTAAAAAAATTATTCCCTGAAGGAAGCCCAGATCTGCTTCTCTGTAACTTCCCCTCAGTCAGTCTGGTTTTTAGCTTTGGAGGCCGAAGCCTTTCTAGCCCTCCCCACCCTGTGTAGCCCTTCCCATCTCCAGCATGGATACTGGCCATTCTATTTGCCCACCCTGGCCCTGTTGTACTCTCCTCCCCTTCCTCAGTGCCTTCTGTCTCTATCCACTCCATTGCTTTCCTAGGCTGTCTTCAGCATGCTTTGCTGACTCATCCTTGCCTTTCCCTCCAAAATGTAACGTTGGCAAAAGCCTCTGGCCTCAGTAAGAGGTCAGACGCATTCCTGACCCTCCTGATCAAAGAGGGGCATTTGGTGGCTCTCTTTTATGGCCCTTAAGATACTAAAGGCAGCTTTTTTGTTCTCCTCACCTTTCTGTCCCTCTTTGGACATTAGGCCCCATGGCCTTCAATCATTCCTCACATTTTGGGGTCTCTGCTCCCCACCAGCACCAGCCTGGTGCTCCATTGAATGTGTTCAGGATGGTTCCAGAAATGCCATGTCTTCAAGAGGTAGAGTTTGCTTTTCACTTGGGACCCAGAGCAGAGGATAGAGATGACTGTTCACTGTTAAAGATGGCAGCCGAAGTGACCACAAATCAACTAGAATGTGGGCATTTTTATTTTCAATCATTGGAATACATCCTATAGAGTGATTATTGTCATTTCTCTTTTTCAGGTAAAGAAACTGAGAAGTTAAGTAACTTTCTCTAGGCCACACAGCCACTAAGGGACAAAGCTGTCCCTTTAACAAGGCCCCAGGAGCCTTCCCCTACCCTTCCTCATTCCACCAACTACATATGTTTTTAGAAACCAAGAAGAGAAAGAGAAAGAGAGAAAGTGAGAGAAAAAGAGCATACTTTTCCCTGCTGAGAAGCCCTGATGTATTTTTCTGATTGTAGAGATGTAGGAGATTCAATGTAGGGTGACTGAGGTATTCAAATGGCCATGGATATCAGATTTATGTGAAAAAAAAAAGACTAAAAAATGGAGTAGGAAGACTCTCATTTAAAAACTGTGAAGTCAAAATCCATGGCCCACATTTTGGTATTGATTTCCATGGTGCACCTACTTCTGGGGCATTTAGAGGAATCCTTTTTATTTTTTAATTGTATAATACACTGTGACAGAGGAGTCCTTTCAACCCATGAGGAAAGCCCAGAGGAGGAGACAATTTGCCCAAGGCCAGAAAAGTTAGTGGCTGAGCTAGGAGTGTGTATCTGGGTCCCACCTTATTTTTTCTTTTTCCTATTCTAGTTTTTTTTTTTTTTTTTTTTTGAGACAGAGTCTCACTACATCTCCCTTAGTAGAGTGCTATGGCATCACAGCTCACAGCAACCTCAAACTCTTGGGCTTAAGCTATCTTCTTACCTCAGCCTCCCAACTAGCTGGGACTACAGGTGTCCTCCACAACGCCTGACTATTTTTTTTTGTTGTTGCAGTTGTCATTGTTGTTTGGCAGGCCCAGGCAGGGTTTGAACCCTCCAGGCCTGGTGTATGTGCTGATGCCGTAACTGCTGAGCTACAGCTGCCAAGTCGGGAATATTTTTTTTTTTTTATTGTTTGGGATTCATTGAGGGTACAAGGAATTGGGTTACACTGATTGCATTTGTTAGAGAAAGTCCCTCTTATAATTGTGTCCCACCCCTCAACAGGCGTGCCATACACTGTGATCCCTCAACACCCCCCACCCCCGTTTCCCTCATTCTCCTACCCCCCACCACGTATTAGGTCATCTACTGCCTTCATAATTGAATTGAGTACATTGGATTCTTGCTTCTCCATTCTTGTGATGCTTTACTAAGAAGAATACATTCTGGCTCCATCCAGGCTAATACAAAAGATATAAAGTCTCCATCTCTTTTAATGGCTGAATAGTATGGTATTCATATACCATAGCTTGTTAATCCATTCCTGGGTTGGTGGGCATTTAGGCTGTTTCCACATTTTGGCAATTGTAAATTGAGCTGAGATGAACAGTCTATTGGAAATGTCCTTATGATAAAATGATTTTTTTTTAATTCTGGGTAGATGCCAGGTAATAGGATTGCAGGATCAAATGGGAGGTCTAATTTGAGTTCTTTGAGGATTCTCCATACTTCCAAAAAGGTTGTATTAGTATTCCAGAATTCTGAAATTGGTTTATTATTTAAAAAGTCAATTAGCGAAATTCACAACATTATCAGAATAAAGGAGAAAAATTGTACAATGATCTTAATAGATGCAGAGAAAGCATTCCCATGAAATCTAACAATCATTCATGATAAAAATGAGCATTAGAAAGACACTTCTTTAGTCTCCTAAAAAGCAACTATTACTACAAATAACTTAGAGTAAATATCATCTTAGGTGTAAAATGTTGAGAGTATCCTTGCCAAGTTCTTAATGTCCAGGGCTTTTGACTGCTGACTTGGGGCTATATTCTTTGAACTGAAAGGAGACACGCTGAGCCCTGGTCACTTTGGCCAACATTAGTTTCAGATGCTGATAGGACATTTTGAGTTCCCACCCCACTCTGCCAAATACCCATTTAGGCTCCTTCAACCTTGTCTCTCAGTATGCAGATCCTGGAGTCCAAGAACCTTAGAAGACTCTAGCCCAGACCCTCAAGCTACTGATGGAGATAGCGAAGCCAGAGAGAGGATGAGGCATTTCATGGTCAAATTGTGAACAGTTCACTTACTTGCTGGACAAACATTTATCAAGCACCTACATTCTTCCAGGCCCTATGTAAACCAGTCTGCATTCCTGGAGTCTTTAGTCTAGAGGAGAGAGAGGCAACAATTAAAGGTAATTAGTTCATGATAAATTATGTAGACTGCTGTGAATGAAACAGTGAGCTATAATTCAGAATAACCCAGGGAATATATTCTTGATATGGTCAAGGAAGGTCTTCCTGAGGAGATGACATTAGGTGGAGACTTGAAGGTTGAGAAAGGGCTAGACATGCAGAAAGCCAAAGGGAAGGACAGAAGGAAGGACATGAACTATGGGTTTCAGGCAATAAGAATTCCTAATATTTATTTAACACTTAATATATGCCTGGCACTATTCTAAACACTTTACATGTATGACCTCATTTATTCTTCGTAACAGCCCTGTGAGGCAGGGAATATTATCTCCATTTCAGAGGTGAGGAAATGTTAAGAGGTTGAGTATTAAATTAATAACTTGCTCAAGGCTAGTAAGTAGTAGAGATGGGGTTCAAACCCAGCATCCATATGCTTAATTATTTTGCTATGCTGACAAAGTTGTGGCTGAAACCCAAGTCTCCTGACTTCTATTTCAATGCTTATTCCACGATTGTTTGCGCATATATATGAGCTTACACATACACAGTCCCAAGTTTCTCTTTCGGGAATCTGTATATAAATAAGGGACATCCAAGGGCACCTTCTTCATTCAGGAGTTGTTAGAATTGAAGGGGATGTCATGTGCAGTGATTCATACCGTAATCCTAGCACCCTGAGAGGCCGAGGTAGGTGGATTGCCTGAGCTCACAGGTTGAAGACCAGCCTGAGCCAGAGTAAGACCTCATTTCTAAAAATAGCTGGGAACTGTAGCAGGCCCAGTAGTCCCAGCTACTTGGGAGACTGAGACAAGAGAATTGCTTAAGCCCAAGAGTTTGAGGTTGCTGCGAGCTGTGATGCCATGGCACTCTACTGAGGGCAGCAAAGTGAGACTTTGTCTCAAAAAAATAAAAGAATTGAAGGGGATGCTGATATTTTTGAGACAAAAGTCTTTCAGCCTCCTCATTTGCCTGCAAATTAACAAACTTCTCTTTCCTTCTCTTCAAACCACTTGTCTCTCTTTTCCTTTTTCTTTGTTCTTTTTTTTTCCTTTTTCTACACAAAACTCAAGCCAATTTTCCCTCTTTTTTTGATGCAGCTTAGGAGGACAAGTGCCTAACTTTTGGTAACATATTTTGGCATCCCTGGTTGGGCCCATTGGCACCCCCATGGAATGGCACTCTGCAACTACTGGAAGAGGCAGCAGCAGCCCAAGGTAAAGCCATTGGTCTTTAAGGGCAGGAGCGATTTTCAAGGTGACAAAGCAAGGGACAACCCAGCAGCTGCTAGAACCTGTTTAGCTCTGAGACACTGCCATCTTTGTCTCCCTGAAGTAAACACAGATCCTGCAACTTGAAGTGAGTTGAGGAGAAGGAAATGGATGTGGTAAGTGTCTGGGATGCCAGGCCTTTTCTTGGGCCAGGGGTTGAGTTGGGAGGGGCAGGAGAATGTCTTTTGTTCTTTGTGCCACAGGAGATAGATCAAAGAAATCATCTGGGCAGACAGCATGAGATTGTTTTAGCCCAAGAAGGGGTTGTAGGATTAATCAGAATCTTTAGAAGTTCTATGCTTCTGCTCAGAGGAGGAGATGCTGGTATTTTTGAAATAGGAGTCTGCTGGCCTCTTCATTTGCCACAAATTAATAAACTCTTTTCTTCTCCTAAAAAGAAAAAAAGTTATCAGAACTGAGATGCCCACCAGGAGTTTGTGCTGACAGCCCAAAGGGCGTTGTCAGCCACTCTAGAAGTTTGGCCTCAGGTCTCGCATGGCAATTTCCTAGGTGTTCCCCGCAAGTGCAGGCAGTTCTTGGGAAACTGGTTGAAGATGTTGGCAAGGAGGGAAATCATGGTTCATTGCAGGCCTATTTGAGTCCTGAACTGAAAGACCAGGACCATGGTAGACTCAGTTCAGTGTTGTAGGATCAGAGTCCAGGTCATCCCCAGGGGGTAGGTCATGGACCATATGGAAACTAGAAAAGGCCAGAGTTCCACAAGGAAGGAGATAACTTAATGTTGGCAAGTTGTCAAGAAATCAGGGATCCTTGAGGCCTATGCTGCCTCCTACCTGCCTTTGACTTCATTCATTTATTTGGGCATTTAATTATTAATTTATTCATCTAGTCATTTTTTCATATAGTCAACAAATGTTTACTTTTCTATACAGTAGTCCCTCTGTTGGGCAGTAGGATGTATAGACAAGTAAGAAGTGGTCCCTCCTCTAGGGGAGCTCACAGTCTAGTGGGGTTGGAGAGGGGCAGATTCACAGAAGAATTCCTAGAGGAGGTTACACAGTCTTTCTGGAGGGAGTAGGGTGGGAAGATCAGTGCAGAGTGCAGACAAAGGAAACAGCAAATGCAAAGCTATACCTATGTGAAGGAGCCTGGCTCAGTTGGGTAAAGCTTGCTCATGCACCCATGAAACCTGAATACAGAGGGTATAAATATGAAGGGGTATAGGGCAAAGCCTGCATTTGTTTCAAGGCAACGATTAAGTAACACATGACAAAGTGGAGAGATAGAGGCCTGAAGATCTGGAGACTGGGGTCCAATCTGAGCCCTGCCGCTAATTCAGTAGGTGACCTTGGGCAGGTCTCTTTTGCTCTCTGGACTTTAGTTTGACCCTCTAGAAAAAGACAGGGTAGGATTATGATGATGTCTTAGGGGCTCTCTTCCAGCTCTATCATTCTGTGATTCTAAATCCCTTTATAACAAACTCTAGGAGAGGAGCTTTACTCTTGCAAATGGAGTGTAAAGTTAATCCTGCCTGTGCTGAGGCTAACTAATGTGCATGTGTGGTTTATCCTACTTCATTAAACTCTGACTCCCCACAGAGCAATGCACAAGGCAGCCCAGGCAGGTAATATTGAAGTGTTGCTGAATGGGGTTTCCTAATGGAAAATGATTTTTTCCCCACACTTTCTCAGATTTATCAACACAAAGTCTGCAACTCCATTTTCCACGTTGTTTCTTTGCCACATGCATAGATTTAGACCTGGTCATAGGTATAGCAAATTGGGTCCTGATACCTCATTTATGTGCTCGCCTCCCACACTGCCCACCATGCTGCAGTTATCATTTTATATTTGAGGAAACTGAAGCTCAGACAGGTTAGACCACTTGGTAGGGGAGGCACAGCCTTGTGTGGTGTTTACTTTTATAGCAGTCCCTCTGCTAGGCAATGGGGATATATAGACAAGTAAGAAGTGATACCTACTCTCGGGTAAGTCACAGTCTAGTGGAGTTGGAGAGGGCATGAGTCAAAGAAGAATTCCTGGGGGAAGTGACATTGAACAGATTCTTTCTGGAGGGAATAGAGCAGGAAGGCCAATATAAAGGGAAGAGCAAGTGCAAAGCTACACTCATGTGAGGGAGTCGGGCTCAGCTGCGTCAATGCAAAGCTCACTCGTATACCCGTGAAACCTGAATATGGTTGATGGATGAAGTGAGGGAAATGCAGGTGTTGACTAACTACTTTCTGGGGTGGAAGAAAGGGAGGGGAACTGGGAAGCTCTGAGGCAATGTCCCCAAGTGAAAAACTTCCCCAAGGAGCTTACCTTTTGTAAAATTCTTGCACCTACCAGTCACTTTTTCTAAGACTAAAAGAGACGGCTAGATTATCTCTTATTAAAGGATTATTACCTTGGACTTCTCTTGATTTTTCTTCTTTTACTGTGAAGTATAGCTCAGGTCCTGAAAGATGCATAAAGCACATGTGTATAGTTTAAAAAGTAATTAAGAGAGAACATTGGCAACCTCCTTGCCAGTCAGGAAACAAAATATAACAGTAGGTGAAAGAAGCAAGACGTGGAAAATACATCTGGTATGATCCTATTTGTATGACGTTAGAAAAACTAATGGGTGGTCTTTGTACCCTCAACGAATCCCCAACAATAAAAAAAAAATTAATGGGTTCAACATTTGGCCAAAGTGGAGAAGCTCTCTGCTTGCTCCTGTGCAGTGTGGAACCTGGAAAAGCCGAGGATGGAACCCCCTGAGGACTGAGAGGCACAGAGGCAGTGAATGTTAGAGCTGGAAGCAACCTCATAGGACTTTCATTCACTCATTCATTCCTCAGACACTTGAGGGGGGGGGTCTTACCATAAAGGGTCTCTGGTCTGGGGGTATCTTGCATAGATCTTGCCTAGAAGGAACAGGAAAAGCTGGAATGTGTTGAGTCATAAGTAGGGGAAAGGAGTGAGGGTCGTGGGAGTACCTGCTGTCAATGGAACACACTCTTCAGCTCCTATGAAAAGAGCTGAATGGGGCAGGACCCACAGGGTAGGAGTGGGGACAGAAGAGATTCCCTGGGACTCTGGATGAATTGGTAGACTCTATTACAGTGGTTCTCAACCTTCCTAATGCTGCGATGTATTTTTATTGTTACAAAGGGGTTGCGACCCACAGGTTGAGAACCGTTGCTCTATTAGATAAACACCAAGGACTTCATGACCAATCTCTATTCTTGAAATTTATCCAGCCGTGGTGTTTTACACCTGTAATCCTAGCACTCTGGGAGGCCGAAGTGGGTGGATTGTTTGAGCTCAGGAGTTCCATACCAGCCGGAGCAAAATTGAGACACCATCTCTACTAAAATCAGAAAAATTAGCCAGGTATTGTGGCAGGTCTCCATAGTCCTAGCTACTCAGGAGGCTGAGGCAAGAGGATTGCTTAAGCCCAGGAGTTTAAGGTTGCTGTGAGCTATGATGAGGCCAGCGCACTCTACCCAGGGCAACAGAGAGAGATGTGAGGCTCCATCTAAAAAAAGAAAGAGAGAGAGAGAAAGAAAGAAGGAAAGAAAGAGAGAGAGGGAGAGGGAGAGGGAGAAGGAAAGAAAGAAACAAAATAAATCATCTGGAGGGTAGTTTATATGCAAACAATGAATCCCAAATGGATCAGAACTAGGTTATAGAATGTGAGAGGAAGGACTCTCTGGTGTTGCCTGGCCCAATGCCTTTATTTGGTGAATCAAGGGACAAAGGTGCACAGTAAACTAAGCTTTCCCAATGTCATCTGGATAGCTTGAGGGGAACCCAGGACTAGAATGTAGGTGATTGCCTCCCTAAACAGTTCTCTTCCTCAGCCTAGACATGCAATAGTATTTTCTAAGATGATTTTTCTTTTTTTTTTTTTGGAGAAAGAGTCTCGCTCTGTTGCCCCAGGCTAGAGTGCTGTGGTGTCACAGCTCACTGCAAACTCAAACTTTTGGGATCAAGTGATCCTCTTGCCTCAGCCTCCCAAGTAGCTGTGATTACAGGCGTGTGCCACCATGCCTGGGTAATTTTTTTATTTTTAGTAGATATGGGTTCTCACTTTTGCTCAGGCTGGTCTTGAACACCTGAGCTCTAGCAATACACCTCCCAGAGCACTAGGATTGCAGGCAAGAGTCACTGTTCCTGGTCCAAAGATGCATTTTTAGAATCATGAGTTTTTATGGCTATGAAATCATGAAGAGGCTTGGTGCTCGTAGCTCAGTGGTTAGGGCGCTGGCCACATGCACTGGGGCTGGTGGGATTGAATCCAGCCCAGGCCTGCTAAACAACAATGATGACAACAACAACAAAAATAACCAGGCATTGTGGCAGGCATAGGGACCCAGGGTCCCAGCTACTTGGGAGGCTGAGGCAAGAGAATCTCTTAAGCCCAAGAGTTTAAGGTTGCTGTGAGCCGTGATGCCACAACACTCTACTGAGGGTGACATAGTTAGACTCTGTAGAAAGAAAGAAAGAAAGAAAGAAAGAAAGAAAGAAAGAAAGAAAGAAAGAAAGAAAGAAGGAAGGAAGGAAGGAAGGAAGGAAGGAAGGAAGGAAGGAAGGAAGGAAGGAAGGAAGGAAAGAAAGAAAGAAGGAAAGAAAGAAGGAAGGAAGGAAGGAAGGAATAGATTTCTGTCAACAGAGAAATGGATTAAAAAAATGGTGTGTTTTGTGTATGTATAACAAAATATTATGCAACCTTTATCAAAGATCCTGCTATTTTCCACACATGGATGAACCTTGTGGACATTAAGCTAAGTGAAATAAGCCAGAAGCAAAAGTTAAAAAATATTG
>CAUYQV010107056.1:0-13485 GCA_963574575.1 Galagoides demidoff
ACTTTATTGTGGAGGTTATTTATACTTTAGGGTTGGAGGGGCTACGTGACTAGGGGCATGTAGACTGAACATGTAAGTGTGAGTAAGTTAGGAAAGCAGGATGTCTATTTGCAGGAGAGGAAGTTATGCAGTCTATGGTCAGCTATGTCTGGATATAGATGGAGGCCGTTAGCACAGTGTGCTATAGTATTCTCATTAACCCTTACACAAACAAATTGAAATATTTACATGATAAGTGAGGCCTGAAATAATGTGACAATGAGCAATCCAGTAAGTATAGTAGATCGTAGCAATCTGTGAACGCTACGGTCATCAAAAAAGTACATTTAGTTCTTAAGTTTTAACTCTATGAGTACTAAATGGAGACTAGACAATGCACAGCCTCTGCCTGTCAAGGGAACCAGGTACAATTCATCAGTAACTCAACATCACTTCCATTATATATTAATCTGTGGAAACAATTCAGTTATTCCTCCTTCCCCCAGTGTATGACCTGAAATAAAAGGCCGGGCACAGTGGCTCACACCTGTAATCCCAACACTCTGAGAGGCTGAGGTTGGAGAACAGCCTGAACAAAGTGAGACCTTGTCTCTACAAAGAGGAAAGCTAGCTGGGCACTGTGGCAGGCACCTACAATCTCAGCTACTGGGGAGGCTGAGACCAAAGGATCCCTGGAGCCCAAGAGTTTGAGGTTGCTGTGAGCTATGACAACATGGCACTCAACTCCAGGGCAACTGAGACCATGTCTCAAAAGAAAAAAAAAAAAACATGAAATAATGAAATACATTTATATACACGATTTACAAAGGCAGTGGCACTGTTAGCTTGGTTTAGGGAGACATGAAATTTAATTGCAGTGTACACATTTTCCTCTCAAGTATTTTTTAGTTTCTGCAACATTCCTATAATTTAGATTTAATCATCCAATCCTGATTTTAGCTAGAAAATCAAAATCGAAAGAAATAATCTAATTTGCTGGCTGCACTATGTGAACATTGCTGTTCACATTATCAAAACTTTACATCTATGCCACATGACCAGAAAATCAAATTTTCTCTTTGTTAAAAATGATCAGAATAATTCAGTAGCATGCCTCCAGGTTACAGTTTCTCTAATTACCTTGTATCCTGAATTCTTAATTAATTATATTCGAAGACATGAAAAAAATCCCTTTGTGCTCAGAGCCCAGCTTCAGTCTTTTTCTGTGCTGAGTGAATTATTTACACAGTAAATCTTATCACTGCATTTTAGTATTTCCCTAAAATTGCTGTCCCCTTGGTCATTTTAATCTCATTTCTCCCAAAGTCAATTCCCCACCATTTGGAACAACCATCATCCCAACCGTTAGGGCTGTTAGCCTCCCCCACACCAAGATCCTGTCACCTGTCACTGAATTCCTTCGTGACCTAGTTAAATGCTATTTCTTTCTGGGTCACAGAAATGACACAGCCTTGAAATCTCTGCCTCAAGAAGCAGCTCCTGAAGTTGATCAGAGCCTTGGCTTCCCTGGAAAATGAGTGGGTGAGAGAGCTGATGAGGCCCAGTGCCAACGTGCAGCCAAAGCCCAGGAACTCCCCTCTGTGCAGAACCCATTTAAAGAAGATGCTGGATAATGCTCCCAAGAATTATCTCAGGAAACATGACTCCAGAGACCAGCTGAGCTAAACTCAAAGGATTTTTCTTTTTTATTAATGTTTTAAATCATTATAAAATGAACTATTTCTCTAGCAGCCAGATTAGACAGGCCCCCTGGAAATGATTAAAGCTCATTCTACACTGTGAGGCCTGGATGAAAATTAGAAAAAATAAAAAATAACATGTAGCTACTACCATTTACATGCTTATTATTCACCGGTCACTGTACTAAGCTCTGTGGGTTCTGGCCTTCTTGTAATTGACCTATCTTGTAGACGCAGCAACTGAGGTTGCAGGGTGCTTAAGTAACACACTCAAGTTCACACAGCTGCTGAGAATCAGGTTGGAAATCTAAAGCAGTGCTTTCCAGACATTCAAGTACATAAGAATCACCTGGGAACTTTGTTATGCGCGAACTGGCTCAATGGGCCTGGGGTTCTGTATTTCTAGCAAGCTCCCTAGTAAGGCCAATGCTGCAGGTCTGTGCCCCGTAATTTGAAGAGCAAAGTGGTAGGCCTGAACTCCACAGTCTGAGTAGTATCACTACTCCTGACAAAACTCAGGGAATTTCATGCTTTAAACATCCCTTTGTTTTTCTGTATCATAGAGACAAACAACCTCAAAGTTCAAGGTTGTGAGAGAAGGATCATTCAGACACGGCCTGATGTGATGAGCAGCTCAGCATTCAGGCTCTGCAGAATCTTGTATACTTTTCTTGGTGTTGTCTTTTTTTCTTGGACCTTTTTATCCAAATGTATGACCTTAGACCAAAAATATCTGGTGCTTCCGTCTCCCCTACGTACCTGTCCCTGGGCAGGCAGACAGAGGTGGCACAGATGACAGGGTAGATAGAAGAGGAGTCTTAGAGAGCCAGTTCTCATGGTGGCAGCATACAGCCATGCCAATCTCCAACCTCAGGTTTGCTGGGAATCTAGAGCAGCGGTCTGGTTTCTGGAATGTAAGGCTAGCTCCAGGGACTTGGCGGAGAGAGTAAGTTATACAGGTTGTTACACAGTAACTATTGGTGGGATTATTATCTGGGGGAAACCACTTGAAGACAATTAAAACGGGGGAAACATTTTAAAAAATAAATAAAATTGGACATACCCTTTGATCTAAAAATTTTGCTTCCAGAAATCTGTCCTTCAAAAATATGAATACTTGTGTATATCCATGCAAGGATGTTCCTAACAGCATTGTTTTAAATATCAAAACAGAAAAGAATGCATTGATAAGAGTATGATTTAATAAATCATGGCATGACCATGATGTGGCTAAAAGAAATACAGCAATTAATAAGAATAGGGCGTTGATCCATGAAGATATTGCTGGGTCACATATTGTTACGTGAAAATATATTTCACATATTGTTAAGTGAAAATAGCAAGTTTCAGGACAATATATAAAACATTGTATGTGTATTTATACATTATTTTAATAATCACTTCAGGCTGCTATAACAAAGAACTATAGACTGGGTAGCTTATAAACAACAGAAATTTATTTCTCAAAGTTCTAAAGCCTGGAAGTTAGAGATGAGCTTGTCACCATGGTCCTTGGGTTTTGGTGAGGATCTTCTTTTAAAACTGTTGACTTCTCAAATAACAGTTAAATTAAAAGGGAACACTTTTTCAAGTTTAACACAATTTCATTTTTAAAGTTTATATATGTTTAAAATTTAGATAAGAGGTCTCACTTGTTGCCCAGGCTAGATTTGAACTCCAGGGATGCTCCCACCTCAGCACTGTGGGTAGTTGGGACTACAGGCACATGTTACTACAGCCACCTTAATAATTTTCCATTTTTAAGCCAATGGTTCCTGCTTGGCTCGTTAGGCTGTTTTAATTTTTGTGCCAGTTCCAAGTGATTGTTAGATATTCAAGTCGTTCCAAATTTTCTTTATTAAAAACAGCATAAAGTGAGCATAATTGACTGAAAATTAATTTGAATTTTAAAAGCAAAAGGATAGAGACAAAAATGAAGGAATTTTGAGAAACGGGCCACCTGCTTCAAGCTGCATAGTCTCCAGAGCAGCTTGCTTCACCCAGGCTGCTTTACGAAGCATCTTTTCTTCCATGGAGAAGGAACGGTAAAGGCCTCATGTGGGTAACACAGAGGATTTCAACCTGCTCATAGTGGGCACTGTGAGAAATGCAGCTTGGGAAGACAGGGGAGTGTCACCTTGGTAGAAATTTCAGAGGCACATAAAGGAGTAGAGAGGATCTCAAGTAAGGAGAAGAAAACACTGAGGAGAGGAGAGGAGGCGAATATTCCCCAGATAGCGGGCGGCTCCAGGGCCAGGGACCCTGGCCAGGGCGGGTGGGAGGAGTTTGCTACGGGCAGGGGCGGGGCCATCATCCTAGAGGCGGCCCTGGGGCGGGGCAGGGCCGCTCCTTGCGCGAAGGTGCTCAAACCCCAGAGGCAAGGCCAAGGGCGGTGGTCCCCTCCAAGGCTTCTTCCAGCCCAGGCTAACCTTGATCACATCTTTTCGTCTTTAAAGAGCCCTATTCTCCACCCCCAGCTTCTTCTGTATATATTTTAAGTGTCTTTTTCTCCATGTAAAGGAGTTAATATAGCAAGCCTCGATGCTGTCCTTCGGAAGGCATGCTTGCAAGATTGGCCCTCGACGGTGTCCAGCAACTTGGTTCCAGTAGAGGGTCTCACCATTTCTAGAATGGTCAAAGTGGCTCCCTAAATGTAAGCTATGCCAACAATATTGTTCATGCTGAACACCTGATTTCCTTCTGGGAGTCTGGAATTTTGGTTCATCCCAGAGGCTGCAACAGCTCCCCCGTGTGCTGTCTCCAGTGAGCCTCGGTGGCAGACAACGCCTCCTATATACTATATATATACCTATATACTGTCATAACTTGGTGGTGGTAGTGGTGGGAATTAAGCACACCCTGTGTGACTCTGTTGGGAGAGAGGACCCTTAGAGTCTGGTTTCCCCTGGACGTGGTCAGTTGTCCTTAATTTTTCCTGATTTTGCTTTGTATCCTTTGGTGTAATAAATCTTCACCATGAGTTTGACCGTCTGCTGAGTCCTGTGAATCTTCCCAGTGAACCATCAAACCTTGGAGTGGTTTAGAGGACCCCAGCTCAGGGACAGAAAAAATAAAGTGACCTTTCTTTAGAGAAGTATGTCTAAGCTGGGAGCTAGTCCTTCTATCCTAATGAACCAGCAGAGAATGAAGATTAGACATAAAATGTCTTTTTCTTTTCCTTTTCCCCTAAGAGATCAATGCTCTTTTTAAATTCTTTCTTTAAATTGCAGATTAATAGGAGGATACAAGCCATTAATCCTATTTCTTAATTGACATTTCTAGTTTGAGCTACCATTTTTGAGGTATAGATGGTGACTTAAACTAATTTTCTTTCTGCTAAGAGTGGCTGTATGAAAGACACAGACACTGATTTTTTTTTTCTGATGTTCAATTCACGGACCCAGCAGTGTGACGAGGGATTGCAAGGCTGGAGACCTTCAGCATTTCAACACTGGGCTCTTTATTTAAATCTTTTCACTGAAACTGCTAAATTTACCAAGACGAGGAAGAATTTAGGACAAGGGGATTCAGCTGGGGATGCTGTTGATTAATTATTCAGTCAAAAACGTTTAATGAGGGCCAGACAGGTGCTGGGGAATATCAACATAATGGCCACACGACTCCCCCTCAAGCAGCGCAGGGCACCGTCGGGGACTCTGGTGTGTGCTGGTGTTGGCTCATCCTGGCATGTAACAAATGACAGTGAAGATTCTCAGGACTTTGGGGGGCCAGTTCCCATTACCCTAGTAACCTGAAGTCACAGAGATAGGAGAATGTCTACCCCAGAAATTGGCCCTCCCCACCGCTTCCGGCTGTTCGTTTAACACTTACCCGCATACCACTCCGGGGACACACAAGTGACCACCGTAGGTGAGCTTCTGGAGTCAGAGAGGATCTCAAGTAAGGAGAAGAAAACACCGAGGAGAGGAGAGGAGGCGAATATTCCCCAGATAGCGGGCAGCTCCAGGGCCGGGGACCCTGGCCAGGGCGGGTGGGAGGAGTTTGCTACGGGCAGGGGCGGGGCCATCATCCTAGGGCCGCTCCTTGCCCGCAGGTGCTCAAACCCCAGAGGCAAGGCCAAGGGCCGCGGTCCCCTCCAAGGCTTCTTCAGGCCCAGGCTAACCTTGATCACATCTTTTCGTCTTTAAAGAGCCCTGTTCTCCGCCCCCAGCTTCTTCTGTATATATTTTAAGTGTCTTTTTCTCCATATAAAGAAATTCTAGAGCTTTTTGAAGGAAAACTCAAGTGCCAGTTTTGTCTCAGACTTCGGAGGGAGAGGACTACTAGAGCTGCGGCCAGCTAGCGGTGGGGACATGCCTGGGAGAGATTTCTGCGGAGATGGCACTCCGTTATCCTGGTTTGTTCTAGCCGGTCTGGTCTTTTCTTCGTTTTCATTGAGAAAGTCCCACTTCCTGGGGAAACCCTCACTTCCTGGGTGAGTGCCCAGGAAGATGTTAAGTGAGATTTCAAGACCTGTGCACCAGTACAAATGGGAATCTTTCTGGAGGGAAGGAAAAAAAAAAAAAGGCTGCACAAACACAAAGCAACAGAAACACCCCCTGGAGAGAGGAGACTCTTCTCTTTCAGGAGTAGGCTAGAGAGTTTGAAAGAGCTTGGCTCGTCTTTCCACCCGGCTGCAGAACTTGCCCTCTAAGTGCCCAGTGAACAATTAACTAAACTCAGATAGAAACACTTTAAAAGAATTGACACCATTGCTCGTTTCATTTTTTTTTCTTTTTACTCAAAAACTTGTTTTAACCATCAAATTTTGGCAGTTACAAACCTGTACACTTGTTGAGTTTTTGTTTTTGGCCGTCTTTTGTTTTGCATTTCTTTCATTTTTTAGAAAAAGGACACCAGACTGAATACTGCCAACGGCAATATGTGCAGAAACATCCATTGCTTTGAGGGACACAATTCACTTTTCCCTTTGCATAACGTCTTGGTGTGTGATGTGTGTGCAAGTTTAGGTCAGTGTGTACATGTATGAAGAAGTGATACATTTCATCCTGACTCCGAAATGGCATAAAAATAAAATTACATATTAGCTGAGCATTTAAATGACATTCATTAAAAAATGTCAATGCAAACATTTCCTTGAAAACAGAAAGGTAAATGAAAACACCAGAATAAAAAGAAAGGGTACGATACATTTTGAAATGATTAAAAGACATCACGTTCAAATCTAAAATCCTTTTTGTGTGTGTCGTTACCTCAAAAGTTTGTGGACCAACAGCGTGGATGACTTAAGTGTTATATTTGATCCTCCCCCAAATTAAAGCATCCTGATAGGCATAAAATATAGTATCTACAAAATCCTGGAAAATTGAAAGCATTTATATACAATTTTATAAACATTTTAAACACCAAAACATACATCTTTTACAAACCAGCCTGTCTGCAACAGGCCAATGTACAAGACAGTCTCTCTGATACAGTGCTTAAAAAGAACTGCTTGCATTTCCAAACACATTTGCCACTCCCCAAATGCAGTAGTATGGGCTCCTAAGATTGTTAAATAGTAGCAACTCAGGTATTTGTTTGCTGGAAGGGTACTACAACACATACTAATGGGTCCAAACACACTCCAAACGACCACCAATTCTCAAGCATCCTAAACACCGGAAGAGACTAATTATGGCCTTTGTGTATTACATACTTGTAATTATTGCTTTTCATTATTACACAAGGAAAGAAGTATCTTCTTCCTTTCCCGTCTCTTAGCCAGATGGCTAAATATTAGCTGATGCCAAACCCACAAGTGGTGACTTTAAACCCCAGCATTACAGCCACCAGATGCTCAAAGACCTTGTGGATTTTCATCAAAGTAACACGCAGTTGGACGTTGGGGGACACGAACCAGCAAAAACACATAACTACCTTCTTATAGACCACACAAAATGGTGATACTGAATAAATGCCTCTTCGAATCTCCATTTTCTAGGGTTTGAAACTGAAAACATAAAACATAAAAGCCTATAACCATTTCAGCAAAATTGTGCACTGAGAGGGCAGCGGAGTGAAGAGGCCAGACAATTCTCTGCACAATATAAACGTTAGATCTTCCCGAATTACTTCACATAAAACTGGCTTTGGGGTCTTAATGTATTCTGATGATCTCTCTTCTCAATTCCCCTGACCACGATGACGCAGACACAGCATCCGTGGGGGCAGCGGGTAAGGTGGGGGAGACAGTGAAGTGGAAGGCCAATGATATGGTTTCTACTTGCTTTTGAACCGGCTGTGCTAGCGATTTTCAAGGGCAATACCTGGTGAATCCCAGAAATCAGTGCCCTTTCAAGGCCTTCATACTGATTTTCTGATAGGACAAACCTCAAATACATGGACTTGACCGATTCACAATCACTAAGTTGAAACCTGGTGTTTCATAAATGGCCAGGACAAGGGCACATAGAAAGCTAGCATGGACTAGAACCCAGCAGCAAAATATTCACAGAAGGAAGGGAATAAACGAAATGCCTACTTTATTCATCTTTTGCTGCCCCAAAGCATTTCCTTGCTGTATGAAAAAAACCCAACAGCCCGGCAACTCTCAGCCTACTAGAGTGTGTCATAGTAGAACACACATTACGGACAATGGCTTCCAGGAGGTGATATGTACATTCAAGAAGGAAGAGAAAGAAGCAAATTGGGTATAAATATTTTCCATGTGGTTTATCATGGTGAAGGGGGTAGGAATAAATAGCTGCCAGTATTGGGGGGTGGGGGGAACAAAAACACACCCAGTAGGTAATAGTATAAAAATCAAAGTTTCATGACAATTAATGACTTGTTTGAGTTCAAATCTGTGATTACCATTTCATCCTTATTTTAGAAACATTCTTTTGGCAAAAGCAATATTTTGATGAGTATCCAAAGACATGTGTGAATGCTGAAACCATACCCTTGCTAAGGGGCCAGCAAGGAAACATAATATCATGAGGCTTCCAGAAGACTATTCTTCATCAATTTTCTTTTCTAGCATATTCCAAAGAAGGAATGGTGGTGCTTGCTTCGGCAGCACATATACTAAAATTGGAACGATACAGAGAAGATTAGGATGGCCCCCGCGCGAGGATGACACGCAAATTCGTGAAGTGTTCCCTATTTTTAAAAAAATAGCCAGGGTGTTGTGGCAGGTGCCTGTAGTCCCAGCTACTGGGGAGGCTGAGGCAAGAGAATCGCCTAAGCCCAAGAGCTGGAGGCTGCTATGAGCTGTGATGCCACGGCACTCTACCGAGGGTGACAAAGTGAGATTCTGTCTCTAAAAAATAAAAATATAATAAATAGATAAAATAAAATAAAAGAAGGAACGGTGGAGTTTAGAGCGTACATCAGAAGCAGGTGCCCAAGCTCAAGGCAGTTTAATGGTGAACAATGTCAGGTAAAAAGGAATTGGCCAGATGGGTGGGTGTAGTCCTTGTTCAACTACTTAGTGTCCTGTGTGAGCTGCTAGTCCCTTCCCCTTTCTGGCTATCTCCTCTTCCATATAAAAAGGAGGTTAGTCTAGCAGATCAGAGCCTCCCAACTTTTTGAATCATGGTCATGTCCACATAGTTCATCCTGGCCTGATTACAAACCATTCTGTAACCTACAGGCTATTCTAATTTCCCAAAAAGTGAAGTGGTATCATGTGTTTAAAGGTCATTAATCAAATCATAACACGTGTTTGTCTGGTATACATTTAGCTGCACAGCTATTCTTCAGAAAATCAGGGGAAGATATCCTGAAGAAAGAGGTACTTTCTATAGGCCAGAGCCAAGGGTAGGCACAATTTTCTCCGGTGACTTCACAACTGCATTAGGATCTATTTATTCCTTCATCACTGAGTCAGTCAGGCACTTCCTCTTGAAGAGATGCTGTGTAAGCAGTAGTGACTCATCGACATTAATCTCATTCTAATATTTCCTAGGGGCAAGAAATGAATTGTTGGTTTTACTTTGATGGTTTTTATGTCATTGCATTATTAAAAGCGTAGCAGTGATTCTATTCTAGACCATTAGTTTCTCATTTTTTTCTGTGATTCTTGCAAATGTGCTTCCTCCATCAGAAAAATACCAAAGATTTTCTTCTTGAAAGCAGCCTTAGTGAGATTAATTTATTTCAAGACCACAGTGTGGATAATGCCTCTGTGAGTAGGTCTGACCCAGAGACAGGAGGAAAAAGGCTGGGGAAGCAGTGAAGTGCATCCACTTACTCAGGAAGTCTCAGAATGAAAAGGGACTTTTTTTTTTTTTTTTAGCCACAAATGTTCAGAAACACCGACTCCTAAGAAGTAAGTAAATTCAACACAATTGAAACAACTAAAAATATATCTCAGTGGACCACACATAGACTCAGGACAGTACAATTAACACACCAATGCCATATGCCATTAGAAACTGAACACAGATTTGCTTATTAAGCAGATAGTGCAAATATGCATTCATTTACCAGCGCCACTGCAGAGGTAGCCACCGTCTGATTGAAGCAAAAGAGGAAAGTCACCCACCTTGTCAACTTTAGGTTCTGAGGGCTGGGTTATTACATTTCCCATGGCGTGAGCCTCCTGTCGGTTTTGGAAAGTCATGGCCAAATAGATGGGAGGAGGACCTCAGGGTATAATGTAGTGTTACACATTTTTCACACAGAGGTTAGTTCTAAAAAATTGTAACAAAATACTGTTTTTAAAAAGCATAGTTTTTGTTTTAAGCTAATATAAATGGCGGTACCAAAATACATTTAACTGAACTGGAGTAAAATATGGCATTTGATGTTTCCCTAAAATCACAGAGAACAGAGAAATGGGAAGGTATGCTCCACCCAACACGGTCCATGTCCTAAAACCCTTGTTAGCTTTCCTCAAGAGCAGCCTCACGAGTGCAAGCACGTATTTGTACATAGGCCCAGACACACACGCTATTATAATTTATACACAATAACTAATCTACTTCCTCTTTCTTTTTTTATGTAATTGTATTTATAATGATAACATCACCAATTTAGAATAACACATACCTTTTATCTGCATTATCAAGAACTGTGATTATCCAGGCTGAAAACTTTCAAAGTATCTTTCCCCCTGCCCCCAGAATTTGTGGATTCTGCTTAAACTTCTGAATATCTCATTGTCGAGAACACAATATATGAGCAAAGGCCAATTTCTGCAGCATACTCGAATTGTGGTTTCAGATAGGAATATTTACCACGAAACCCAAAACCAGGTAATCACATTCTTGCTAATGTTCAAACAACATAACCTTCTCCCTAGCCCACAAAATGGAACCCAAGTAGCTTCTTCTTTCTCAAAGATCATAAAACCCAATTGTATTATAGTGAATGCTTAACACAAACAAATGAACAAAAATAACTGAGCATACTAAACATGTTACTCAAGCCTAATTTTATAGCTGAAAATTGGGCAGCTTATTTAAAAAAAGAGTTGATTTTAAAGGCTTTAGCCCATTTTGTTTTAATAGTTGCTTCTTTTTTCCTTCGCCTAAGAGACTAACTTTTCCAACAATCATTACTACTGTTTTCATTTACTATTTTCAATTCATTGGCTCAAAATTACACGCAACAATGCTTCTCTGATTGTTGCCAGTTTTTAATACTGCGAGGACTGATGCTATAACACTTTGCAGGGCACGATACCGCCCAGAGCCATGGAAGCTCACTGCATACCTCAGTGGGCGAAATCATTTTTCCCTGTTTGCACTTTTAGCCAGGAACGCAGGTACCTACTTCGGGGTTTACCAGTCATCTCAGCGCTCATCTTCACCAGGTTGCAATCGAGCTCGCGTGAGACTGCGCAGAAGTTCCCAGGGGAAGGACCATGTTCCTTCTGATTTCACCGACTACTTCCCTTTCCCACAGCCAAACCCAGCCAATCTCCTTCCGCCTTGCGGTACAAACTGGGCCAAGTCCGGGCGACGCCGCGGTCCCTACACCTGGGTCTGGTGCTGAGTCTCCATGTAGGGCACGTGGAGGCCGGCCAGGCTGAGCTCGCCCGCGCTCTCGTAGTCACTCATGGCTACTTCGGAATCGTCAAAGCCGCAGTTGGCTGAGACGTCCGAGGACAAGGTGCCTCTGGAATTGTGCAAGGACAGAGACACGCTGTCCGCCGGGCCCGTGGCCTCTGCGCCCTGGTTCATGCTCACGGCAAAAGTACTAAACTCACAGGCAGCGGGCGGGCCCACCAAGTCCGTCTCGTTGGGGAAGGGGTGAGGGGGGAGGTACTGGCTGGGGTGGAACTGGGGCCGCCTCCTGCAGTCCGGGCTCAGCGTGCCGGCCAGCGACCCGGGCCGGGAGGGCGGCAGGGCCTCGTACTGCTCCGGGAAGTCCTCGGGCAGAGGCGGAGGCAGCTGGTCCTGACTCAGGAACTCCTCCTCGTGCGGCGGCGGGTACTCGCTGTCGATGTCATAGCCGCCCAGGTAGTAGTCGCTCTCCAGCTCCCGCGCGCTGCCCTGGTGTGCGGACCCTCCCTCCTGGCTCTCGTAGTTGGGCACCTCCTCTATGTCCGACAGGCGGGCCCCGGGCATCCAGTCAGAGGTGTCCCAGTGATAGGCTGCGAGAAAAAAGCCGTGACAGTTAATTTCCGCCAGGCTGCAGCTGGGGCAGGGCCGGGAAAGGGGCAGAGAATGGACGGGACATGCATTCTCCTCTGCATGCTATTAATATCGTTATGGGGCCTGCCATGCTCTCTGGCCTGGGAGCAACAAGGTGACGGCAACTGTGACGGGTGGTGATGGGTTGCTTGAAGAGCTTGATTCAGCCATGCTGTGAGATGGCCAGCAAGGGCAGGCCGAGAAGAGGTTGTAGGAGCCCCTAGATCCCCCCAGCTGCCTCTTCCTTTCTGCGCGCCATTTGCAGCGCCAGGCTAGCAGCATGCGTGCCTTGCAGAGAGGTGCCCCGGCTGTACTGTGGCCCCCCGCCGGGGGGACAGGGCAGGAGGTTGCAGGCAAATGGGTGAATTACAAGCATAGAGGAAGAGGGTGGGAGAGGAACGCTGGTGGAGCTTTCCTTCCAATACTGAGCACACAAGACACCTGCAACATGCAAGATTCAGGTCAGGACAGAGGGACAGGGAGAGGGTCAGAATGAACTCAGCAGTTCACAATCCATACAAATAAAAAGTTATGCTATGGTTGTGGCACAGTCACCTCGGTTGTAGTTCTGTCCTTGGTCCATGACAGACACTGTTTAAATACAAAGTGAAAAGTAAAACTGACGATCCACGCCATATAAAGACAGATAAGAACATTTTTAGACATCTTTAAGAAAGAGACATGCTCTAAAGGCCTCTGGGCTATGACTAAGTTTAGCCTTTTTCATAACTCCCGATTGTTACTAAGAAAATATAAAAATAAATCTCATCTATGCCAGCCCCTAATTTTATTAAGGCCCTGATAAAAGCTACCTGGTTGAAATAAATATACATCATATTACAGCTTTGAATGATTTTTTAAGTATTCCCAGCGCACACAGTAGGTGGTCAGTAAATCCATGTTGATTGTAAGAATGAATTTAGTATTAATCTGGATTCCAACTACTTGAGTACTGGTCTCTTGGAAGAGATTTTATAAAAAGAGTATCCCATGTATTAAAAAAAATTATGAGCTAGAATTTTTTTCAAAATCGTAAAACTATTTGAGATATATCTTACAGGGGTACAAGTGAAACTCTCTAAGAGTAGAACCAGAATGTTTTAAAACTATAACTGAGAAATTGACATGAAGGCTGTGTTGATCAGTTTGATGGAAGTATTTCAGATTGCATGTGAAAACCCCACACTGTACCCCAGAAGTGTATTAATGTACATAGTTAT
>CAUYQV010107059.1:0-24607 GCA_963574575.1 Galagoides demidoff
CCTGTGGTCCCAGCTACTTGGGAGGCAGAGTCAGGAGACTCGCTTGAGCCCAGGAGTTGGAGGTTGCTATGAGCTGTGATGCCATGGCACTCTACCCAGGGGGATAGCTTGAGGCTCCGTCTCAAAAAAAAAAAAAAAAAAAGAACCTGTAAATTCCAAGGCCTTAAGGATGGTCTCCAGAGAACAGGCCTGTTTCTCTCTGTTTATCAGCTAGAGATCCCAAAAATAAGTTTTACTCTCTAAAATCAGCCTTGTAGATAGTTTAGAAAGTTCCCCAGTCAACCCCACCTCCTTAGTGTATGGGTAAGATAGATAAAATGAATATTCTAAACTATATAGCTGGTAGGAACTTATCTCCCAGGAGCAGGACAATAGCTGGGAAAGAAGGGACAGGTAGGGGAACACTGGGGTTCCTTTGCCCTCTCTCAAGTTCCTCCACCCAGAAAGGAAAATGCCAGCAGGACCTGCACAAAGTGCCTTGTGGCATCCAGAGTTCCAAGCCCACTCCCTACTCCACCCCCTCCTCCAGGCTGCTGAGTCTATCAAGTGCCCATAGAACCTGGCGCCTTTGGCTCCTGTCTTTTAAGCCCCCAGTGCTTTCCTTTGGGTCTGCTCTTTTCAAAATAACCTGTCTTTGCTTTTCTTCCCTTTTAGGATCACCTGCCTCCTTTTCTGCTATATAATATTTTTTTTCCTAGCCAGGATTCCCTCATTCCAGTACCTCCTTGCCAACCTCCTGTCCTGGGGGTGCTGAGATTCCTGGGTCTTCCTTCCCGTCCAGTACCAATTGCCACTCTCTTGACTACACACCTCTCTGGTCTCGCTGCCTACATAGCTTTAGGCATACTACCTTTCCCTGTTGGAACATGAGACATTTGAGCCAGAACAGCACTAAAGCCTACTAAACTTAAGCACCAAAAGCAATCTGTTAAAGGTGCCACGACCACCAAATCCATACCATTTTAGTGTGCATCTGCCTACAAGGGCAGATGAGGCTACCTTGTGCTAATGTGCATCTCAGGTACCCAAGGCCCACTCCTGGCATCAATTCTTCAGCCTCAGGAGGATTCTAACAAAATCTCCTGTGCAGTCTCAGTGGTTGATCTTTGTTGTCATTCTCATTTTAACTCTGAAAAGTAGGAGGTGCTGCCAAACTATTATCCAATTCTAGATAGGATTTCCCCTTTCTATTTAGGGGTGGGGAACCTACGGCCTTCTAATTTCAAGATTGTTAATCTTTAAGCACCAAAGGAGGCAACAGAAACTTCTTTCTCTGCCGCAACCCTTTTAATAAAAGAATTTGTTGGGTAGCGCCTATGGCTCAAGGAGCAGGGCACCCCCCCCCCCATATACTGGAGGTGGCGAGTTCAAACCCAGCCCCAGCCAAAAAGCTGCAATAAATAAATAAATGAATAAATAAATTTGTTCTGTAAAATTTGGATTCCGTCAAGAGGCTGTACTTAAGGACCTAGAAGGCCACATATGGCCCTGAAACCTGCAGGTTCTCCACCCCTGTTTGGGAAGGTCAACCTGAGATCTAAGTTCATTGCGGAGGTTGGGATTTTGCAAGAATGTAACTTTATAAGAACTGGAACCCTCTCAAATGTAAACCCCTCCCTCCTGCCAGGTCGGACTCCTTAGTTCCTGAGGAACTGAAAAACCACATGTGAGGGAGGGGTGGCATTTTAGCTCAAACTTTGATCTGGGTCCAGAAATTAACCCTAAACATTTCATGGCTTCTCAGGAAATCTTTATAAATAAGAGTAGCTGTCTTGGCGCCTATGACTCAAGTGGCTAAGGCGCCAGCCACATACTCCTAAGGTGGCGGGTTTGAATCCAGCCCAGGCCCGCCAAACAACAATGACTGCTGCAACCAAAAAATAGCCAGGCGTTGTGGCAGATGCCTGTGGTCCCAGCTACTTGGGAGGTGGAGGCAGGAGACTCGCTTGAGCCCAGGAGTTGAAGGTTGCTATGCGCTGTTTTGCCATGGCACTCTCCCCTGGGGTTTTGATTGCGGCTCCTTCCCAACAAAAAAAAAAAAAAAAAAAAAAAAAAGAATGCACCGTTCTGATTGGCTGTGCAGCAATCCATGGTAGTATAGATTCTAATTGAATCAGTCAGTCCCCAGTCAGGGTAGGGAGCCATTGATTGGTGTTTTTTTTTTCCACTGGAAGCAGGTGACCCTGACAGGCAGACTTTTAGCTTCTCTGAAATATCCCTGGAGATGGGTACGTACTACTCACAAGAAACCACATTCCATTTCAGGTGGCTCTAGGGTAGGGAATCCTTCCCAAGGTTGAGGACAAATCTGTCTTCCACGCATGTCCTCATGCTGGTGTCAGTTTTGCACTTGGGGTGACACACACTGTACTCCTTGGCCTCCTCGTTTCTATCCCAAAGCCAACCCATACACTCTCCTTTTTAATCTCTTGGTTTGAAAGGAGGGCACCTTCCCGACTCGAGAGGGCAACCCTCCCAGGCCGCAGGCAGGTGTGAGCTTCACCGGGTTAGAGGAGAAAAGCCTTGGCTTTAGATCCAACCAGACATGGGTTCATATCCCAGCTCCACCACTTCCTGGCTGTGGGCCACTGGGGGACTTGGTTAGTGTGGCCAGCTGGCCAGGGCTCTCCCTGTGCTCCTCCCTCACAACTCAATCTGGGGCCACTAGGCCCAGGTGGCAGTGGTGGCTGTCTCTTCCCAGCTTGCTGAAACCTGCCCTGGGAGATAGAACAAGGTGCCCAAGGAGGTGGGTCCCATGCCTCCCTTCCCTGGCTCGGGCACTGTGGTCTGGCTGTCCTAGCCAGAGAAGCCCATGGGGCTCCCCTGGGGCTGAGGCTGTGCCTAGCTGGCGGCAGCACAGGGCCTGGACTGGTGAGGAAGGAAGGCAGGGTCTCCCTGGCCTGCCAGGTACAGGGATGAGGCTGCTGCATAAGGGAAGGCCCACGCCCTGCCTGCAGCTTTGTGACCATCCTCACACTCATCATTTCCTCACAACAGAAGGGGACTGGGGGTTCAGAGTGCTCAGCTTGTCCAAGGCCAGACTCCGGCTGAAACCACATTCAAGGAAACCAAAGTCCCATAGGAGGAACTGTCACCCCCCAAAGATGTTCAATTTCCCTGTGGAAATGACCTTATTGGAAATAGGGTCTTTTAGTGTAGTTAGATTAAGGTGACACTGGATTCGAGGGCCCTAAGTCCAATGAGCGGCACACGTGACACAGGTATCAGGCCTTGGGGAGAGGGTGGCCAGGCAGGGCAATGCCAATCTCCAGAGCCAGGAGAGGGGCTGCAACAGATCCTCCCTCACGTCTTTGGGAGGACCCAGCCCTGCCAGCACCTCCAGTTTCCAGCCTCCTGAGCGGAGAACACTGTTGTACGTGTTAAGACAGTGTGTGGTGACCTGGTGTGGCAGCCCTAGGACACTAATGCCCGAGGCTCAGAGAGTCAGTCCCTCTGGATCCGCCCACCTGATGGGCCAGGTGGCTCCATCAGCTCCTTCCAGACCCTGCTGGAACCTGAGAGGAGCCTTCCCTCCACACCCCATCAGCACCATGACGCCAGTGCCCTGGCCCATCGTCTGCTCCCTTTCTCTCCCTGGCAAGTCGCCTTCTGACACTGGTTTACTGTTGACCGACCACGCTTCCTACACTTCGGTTGACAGGTCCCAAGCGAGGGGAGCAAGTCCGCTCCTTACTACCCTGCCTGACTGGGACCTGTCAACCAAAGGGTAGGAAGAGTGGTCATCGTACAGGGGATATAAAGAGGCGCCAGGGCGTGGGGCATCTGGGTCCATGGGGTTGTAGGCCTGGGAAGCTCTGAGCTGTGGCTGTGGGCCTCTCGTCCCCTTTCTGCACACGGCCTTGGCTCTCCATCAGGGCAGGGACTGGGCTGTGTCCCCAAGGCCAGGCAGGCCTGTCTTGGGCCAGCCCAGGAGCTCCTTTCACCTCGGCTTCTGTGAGAATGGCGCCCCTCAGCTTGTGCACCTTGGCAGCCCTGGTCCCTGGCACCTCAGACTCACAACACTCTCCAGACCAGTCAGGAACCTAGGACACAAATGATTCTCATCTAGTGGAAACTTCTAGATCTTCCAAAGTCCAGCCCAAGTGCCGGCTCTCCTCATGTCTACACAGAAACTTCTACTCCCATTTCCCTTGAGTGCCACCACGATGGTGACTGTCACCAAGAGTTTTGTAGCACGCTACCCTGCCTAGCACTGAGCCATCATCCCAAATGACGCCCCTCACTTCATCCTCACAACACTGGTGTTATTCCCGTTTCATAGATGACAAAACTGAGGCTCCAAGGGGTGAAACAATTTGCCTCTGAGCTCACACAGCTTGTACAGGCCTTTCTGACCCAGGCCCGGCGTCCCATCATGCCAAGTGCTGCAGTGATATCATGGGGGGCCTGGCCCGTGACAGGCACAGGGTGTCTGTGTGTGTCAGTGCCGAGCTTCTCAAGGGAGAGTGGGGCGCAGAGGCTCATGCAGCATTCGGGGACAAAGCTTCTCCAGCTGGGGCCTGCTCCATCCTCTCCCCAGTGCTGGCTTCTTTGCTCACAGCCTCTCCGCCTTCTGCCCACCAGGATATCTCCAGCTCCTGGCCTAGGCTCTGGCACGGGAGAGCACCCCAAAAATGTCGGTTCCATTCAGTTCAGTTGGAGGCACAAGTCCAGAGTGGGAGTGACAGCAAAGGCTCCCCAGAGACTGGGGGCAGTCACCCAGGTCGCCCTTCTGGCGTCTGCCAGTGTCTAGGTCTGTTTCCATCTCTCTGTACAAACATCAACCTTCCGGGCCATTCTGGTTGCTACTTTCCCTGTGACAATAGCTCCCTCCCCACACCACGGGGTCTGCTCCGTCCCAGGCTCAGGTAGCCTTCGAGCTAGGAGTGGGAGAAAAGAGAGGTATTTATGAGGTGGAAGACACCAGAACAGGGTGAGGATGGGAGTGGGGTGACTGGAGGGGACTGCTGAGCCCCAGGGTGAGGGGGGAGGCAGAGCACCTGGGCCAGCTGGTGGCCTCAGGGACCATGGGAGTGTCCCCAAGGAAAGGGAGGGGTGGAGGCCCCCAGCAGTAGTGCCTTTGGCGGGAGCTCTTCCCTGGTGGACGGGAGAGAGAGGGAGGAGTCTAAGGGCAGGCAGTGGGAGCAGCCTGAGAAGCCGAGTGCTAGACGGAAGCACGTCGGATGCCCACGACAGTAGCTCTTGGAGATGACTGCGCACCAGGGGCTGGTGGCGAGGGCTGGGGAGGCTCTCGGGCCAGGGGGACCCAAACATTCACTGAAGGAGAAGGTCCTGGCACAAGGTGTCCCAGAGCCTTGACTCTGAGGCTGACGGGAGAGGCAGGTAGTGGGGAGAGAGGGAAGTTGTGTGAGGGAGAGTGGCTGGTGACCGGGGCACCTTTGGCTAATGAGCAGAGTGGCAGGGAGACACAGGGATGGGCAGAGCGGAAAGACAGGCAGAGATGAAACGTGTTGGAAGCGAGGAGGTAATGGAACTACTAAGTGGTTCATATTTCCCCGCTAATGAGGACTCCTCTGCAGGGGCGGGGGCACAGGCCCAGGAGGCACCATGGCCCACATGACTCAAGGCACAGCAGCTAATGAAGTCACTGGAGACTCGGGATTCCTTGGGCACATCTGACACAGCTCCGTGGCAATGGTATTTTAATTCAGTCTGAGGATGACCAAAGGGAAAAAGTCTCCTGTTAACATGGTGAACTCAGGGGACAGAATGAGTGTGTGTGTGTGTTGGGGTCTGCAGGGACTTGGAGGGAGTTGTCTAACATGGACAAAGGACCAGGATGGGATGCAGGGATGGAGAGAGGTGAGTATGCCACAGACATACCCAGGGCAGAGACAGAAAGGCTCGGGTCCCACGTGGCTGAGATCTGTGTTCCTGGCTGGGAGCAGCACCCTATTCTCTCAGCAGGAATCCCAGATTTTCTGGGGGTTTCTTCTGCCCACTTCACATGTACAGTTGGGGAAAGAAGATGCGGAGACCAAGGGCTTCGCTGAAGGTCCCAGTCTGTCTACATCATCCTGGGCACTCTTCCTGTCCCATTGCACTGTGTCCCCTGCCAGCAGCTCAGATCTGAAACAGGACAAGCTCTCAGGACAGGAGGGGACAGTACAGGTGGGGCCCTGGGAAGCCAAGGACACATCTGCTGGAGCACCCCCATATGCTTAGCCATCAGTGGTCCCTCTCAGTGTCTTCAAAGAACTTCAGTTTTCCTTAAATCCCTTCATTTTGTCTGTCCTGTTACTACTGCACCGGTCCCAGCACCAGCACAGGTTCCAGCACACTGGAGGAAGAAGGAATGGAAAGTGACTGAGTGAAGGCCAGCAACCCTTCAGAGGCTGGCGGCCTGCCCTCCCGCCCTCCCTCAGTCTGGCCCTTCCCGCTTGTTGATGGTTTCTTCCTGCCTCAGGGCTGCGTGTAGACCATTGATATTCACAGAGTTCTTTCCAGCATTGATTACTGAGATGAAGCACCCCCCAGCCCCCCACCTTCCTTGCCCCTCCCCACCACTGGCGACGCCACTGAGTTTCCTGATTAATTTCTCTTCATAAACGTCCTGATGAAGCTACCTGCTCACGCCAGGCAGCCTCCTAGATCAAGAATTATTTCACAAAGCTGCTTTTCTCTCTGTGACCTGTGTTCATTAGCCACTGCAGGGTCACACGGTCTGCCCTCCTCAGAGGGAGCCGCCTCTGAGCAGCCAGTTCCTCTGGAGGGGAAGCTTTTCCCAGCCCACCCAGGGCGGGGAAGGTCAGGGCTGGCCAGTCCTGGCCTGGAAGCTGTGGGAAAAACCAGATACCTGGCAGGGGAAGGGAAGCTTTCAAAGGAGAACATATTAGGTAGAGACATATGACATTTCTGATATTTAGCCATTTGTTGATTCAGGAAAATGGCAATTCTATCTAACAGGAGCAGCTGAGGCTGGTCCTGTCGAGAGGGAGGGTAGGAAGGAGCAAGGGCTCTGCAGTTAGAAACGCCAACTCCAGCCCTACTCTGCCGCTTATGAGCTGTATGACTTGGGGAATGTGGCCTCATCTTTCTGGGCCTACTCATCAAGTGTAGATAATCACAGCACTTCCTAGCAGGGAGGGTATGAGGTCCCAACGTGATTACATACTACAAGCACTTGCCGGCTCAAGTGGCTAAGGCGCCAGCCACATACACCTAAAGTGGCGGGTTGGAATCCAGCCCGGGCCCACCAAAAAACAATGATGGCTGCAAAAAATAGCTGGGCGTTGTGGCAGGCACCTGTGGTCCCAGCTACTTGGGGGGCTGAGGCAGGAGACTTGCTTGAGCCCAGGAGCTGGAGGTTGCTGTGAGCTGTGATGCCATGGCACTATACCCAGGGGGATAGCTTGAGGCTCCGTCTCAAAAAAAAAAAAAAAAACAAAACAAAAAGAAAAACACAAGCACCTGCCTCAGTGTAAAAAATCCATGAACATTCAGCAGAAGCCGCCTTAGCAGTAATAATATACTAGGTAGTTACTACACTAACCAGGAACTCAGGGAGGCACTGGAGGGGCACAACTGCCCACTGACTGGCTTTCCTGGTGCCCACATTCACTTCTTTGGAGTTTCTCTGGTGAAGGCACCTGGGTGCTCCAGGAGGCCTTGGAGACAATGCATATTGACTAGACAGCAGAGGTCCTCAGTGGCCCACTGGGATTAGTGGATGAGCACAGGGCCTAGCATAGTAAGACACTCCACACACATTTGTGGAATAAATGAGGCAGGTGTATCAGCTGACCTCTTGGAAGACCAAGAATTGGGCTCGGACAAGTATGGGTTTAAAAAAATGTCAGGGGGAGTTGGAGATGGGCAGTCAGGGCAGTGGTGAGGGGGGCTTAGGGGTTGCTATTTGGGGACATGAAGGTCACTGGCATTTTGAACCTAAAGCTGTATGCCCCCAGGCCTCAGGCCTTGGGCGCTGTCCATGGTGCTGAAGCACCATTGTGGGCCCAGTGGTCCCTCCTACCCTGGGCTCAGTGAAGGCCTGTCTACCTCCTACCAGGAATTATGAGCCCAGGGATGAAAAATGCAGGGGAGTGTGGGGGTGAGAAGTGACCACCAGACAGATGCTGCAGGCCCTCAACCCGCACCACACTGGGGAAGGTACTTTCCCCCACATTATTGCAGTCATTAAATGATAACTTCCTCCCGTGGGAACCGTTGTCACCTTTCCCACCCAGCTGACCCCAACACCATCCTGCGGCAAATGCAAACCCAGGCCCTGGCTCCCACTCCTTCCTCTTGCCCAGAGGGTCTTGACCGGCCACTGCTCTCTGCTCCTTCCGGCCCCGGTCTCCTGTCCTCTCTGCCCTCCACCATTTCATCATCAACCCATCCTCTAAGTCAGCAGTTCTCAACCTGTGGGTCACAACCCCTTTGTAACAATGAAAATACATCCTGCATATTAGATATTTACATTACAATTCATAACGGTAGCAAAATTACAGTTATGAAGTAGCAATGAAAATAATTTTATGGTTGGGGGTCACCACAACATGAGGAACTGTATTAAAGGGTTGTGGCATTAGGAGGCATTAGGAAGGTTGAGAACCACTGCTCTAAGGCTTGTGCCCACCACCTCCTCCTCCAGGTAGCCTCTTTTGACCACTGCAGCCCACTCTGTCCTCTTCCTCCTGTGGCCTCTCACCCAACTTGCAACTGAGTTTAGCAAGCGAAGTGTTTGAAGGGAATCCCCACAAATGCTCTCTTTCCCCCCACTCAGCTGTGAGCTCTCAGGGGACCTGGTTCTTGCTTCCTCTCTCTCCTTCCAGCAGAGCTGAGCCTGGACCGAGGATGGATACTGATGGTGGCAGCTGCAGCAGCACCACCGTCAGCCACCATGGTGAGCATTAATGTCGGCCCTGTGCCCTGTGCCGGTACCTGTCATCCTGTCTCACGAAAACTCACAATAGCTCTGTGAAAGCAGGTCCCATTATTACCACCATTGTAATCGGAGGCTCCGAGGGATGAAGTGCTTGCCCAAAGCTATTCATACATGAGAACCAGGATTCAAGAGAAGGTCTGCCTGACCTCAGAGGCCAGCTTCGAACCACAGTCCATCCGATGTGTAGCAATGACCCAGCCAAGCTTGCTGTTTACTTATGGCACAGCTGTTCCCCCAGAGGCCCTGCTAGGATAAAGGGAGTGGTGAAGGTTTTTTAAACCAGGCCAAGGCAGAGCTGCAATCTCCCACGCCTTTAAGAATATTCTCATCGCTTAGAAGTTACATGAATTTCTATAAGCACTTATTGAACACCCCTGCGTGCCTTGCACCCTGCATCATGATGAGTACTGGCCTGGATGGTCAGAGTTCAGTACAACCTGAACTATCACAGTCAGCCCATGATAGAAGCTCTCAGAGAGAATTAGGGAGGGACTCTGTGTTTAGCCCCACCCTGGGGGCCCAGCCGATAGGTGGCACCAGCTTCTACACTTTCAGGATGGTCTGCAGTATTCTGAAAATTGCATAGACTCTGGAGAAATGAGAAGGACATTTGGGGCTGGGGCTCTGGAGTTTTTCAGGAGGCAGTGAGTTGTGCACACCCCTCACCTGGTGGCTGCCTAGCTTTGTCAGGCTGTCAGATGAGGTCAGGTCACCCAGGCAGCCAAGCCGGCCCACAGGACAGGTTTCTATGTGTGCACGTGTGTGTTTGCATGGTGATGGGTGCACATGCATGCCCAAACACTCCCGCATCACTCTCAATTAGAAATACATCAATGCTGACAAGAAGCAGCAGCAGGAACATGATGTAATCAAAAAGGCACCAGAGCATGGGTGCACCGTGGGGGGAATAAGATAAGTGGAAATCAATCTCCCCTGGATGTGTGTGTGTGTAAAACTAGCCGGAGAGAAAAATGTTTGCTCCTCTGATCAGACCTTGGAGTTAATGCTGGGCAGAGCAGGGGATTTCTAGGGAGCTCCTGGAATTGCAAGATTCGTGTGAGCAGGAGCAGGCAGGTTGCTTTATGGAGGGGCCTGGTCAAGCATCTCTCCCCCCCCCTTTCTCTTGAGATGTCCCTTTGGGCAGTTGCTTTGTCTAACTGGCCTCATCTTGGCCTGTACCAGGCAGCAGCCTTGCTGTCTGAGGCCCCCACCTCCACTCCCGCCCCTGACCTGCACCTTGCATTCTCTTCCCTATGTCTTTCCCTTCCCCAAAGGGGCTTCCATCATGTCAAAAAAGCCCAGTGATTTTTAAAGAGCCTTTCTTCCCTCATCCTTTGATTCTGCCCCCGTCTCCCCTGGGTCTGCTAGAGAACAAAGGGCATGATTGAGTGGTAACGTGTCCCTGGTGTCGGCTGTGATTCCAGGCTCCTATTGCTGGAGAGACTTTTGATCTCAGGTTTAATGGCTTCCTCCTCTCTCTGCTGAGGGAGAGTTGATGCCCCATGTGCTCCTGGAGAGCACGAAGGCCCCTCAGTCACCACCACTCAAAAGTGGGATCCCTTTTGCACACTCAACAAATCTTGGCACCTGTGACATGCCAGGTAGTGTTATAGTTGAGTGGGGGTGAGCAGTTGCCAAATCTTTAGACAAAAGCTTTGGCTCATTCCTTAGTCCATTTTTTTGCTGCTATCATAGAACACTTGAGACTAGGTAATTTATAAGGAACAGAGATTTATTTTTTCAACCTTGGCTGGGAGGTTCAAGGTTGAGAGGCTGCATCTGGTGAGGGCCTTTTTGCTGTGTCATCCCATAATGGAATGGAGAGAGAGGAAAGGGGGCTGAACTAATCCTTTTATTTATTTTTTATTTTTTAATTGAGTCTCACTTTGTTGCTCTCTGTAGAGTACTGTGGTGTCATAACTAGCAGCAACCTCAAACTCTTGGGCTGAAGCAATTCTCTTGCCTCAGCCTCCCGAGTAGGTGGGACTACTAGCACCCACCACAACACCTGGCTATTTTTTGTTTGTTTGTTTAGCAGGCCTGGGCCAGGTTCAAACCCACCAGCCTCCTAACTACTGAGTTAGGGTGTGACCAGCACCCTAACTACTGAGCTACGGGTGCCCAGCCTGAACTAATCCTTTTATCAGGAACCCACTCCTGAGATAACATGCTGAAGGCCTCATGACCTAATCACCACGTAAAGGTCTCCCCTCTCAACTTTGTTGCATTAGGGTTTAAGTTTTTAACTCATGGAACTTCAGGGGACACATCCAAACCATAGCAGCCCTCATGGAGCTTGGATCTTAGTGGAGAGTACTGTGGTTAGAGAGACATAGGGGCAAATCCAGGCTCTCCCATTTGCCAGCTGCAAGAGCTTGAACAAATTGCTTAATGTAGCCTAGCTCAGTTTTTCATCTTCAAAATGGAGAGTATAAGAATGTATCAGTTACCTATGCCTACAATAATGCTGTGTGACAAGCAATCCCTGAAATCTTAGTGGCATGTAGCAATAAATACTTATTTCTCAGGCATCTGGAGTCAGCTACAGGAGGGAGGTCACAGTCTTGCAGCTTTGAAGCTTGCATGTCTGGGGTCAGCCAGCTGCTGGCTGGAGTGACTGGATGACTGGGGTTTGCTCCACCTATCTCTCATCCTCTACCAGGCTAGTCTGTGCATGTCCTCGTGGTGATGACAGAGATGCAAGAGTGAGGGCCAACCCCGTGCCATGAGTGATCGGCAAGCCTCTGCTCGCATTAGTTTCTAATATCCCACAGCCAATGGAAGCCCCTTGGGGAGTTTCAGAGTAGAAAGAAAGGGAAGTACAAATTCACATGGACAGGAGGGGTGAAGCTTTAGTTCCATTTTTATCATCTATCATGGACTTTTCTCCCAGGATTACTGGGGAGATGAAAGGAGAACAGCATAAAGTCATCAGCCTCGCTCCTAACTCTTAGCAAGGGCTGACAAGTGAGTGACTTGAAAAGAACAGAAGTGTTTGGGTGAATGGGGGCAAGGTCTGGGAGGTCTTGTTTATGGTCCCATTCCCGGCATAATAACTGTTGAAAGAATGAGCTGACCACAGGTGAGTTCTTCTAGAGATGAGGGCAGCTGGTTCCAGCAATTTTTTCTATCTATCCAGGGGAGGCTAACTGTGTCCTCTGGAGGGCCTTGGGCAGGGCCACTGTGGGGATCTTCAGCCTCCCAGGACTTGATGTTCAGACTAGAGAAAAAGCTCCAGGAGATTGCTGGAAAATCATTGTCACTGCCAAAGCTTCCAGGGAATGAGGAGAGAGGCCACCTATCTGGGAGTGATGTTAGATTTTGGGTTTTTGAGACAGAGTCTGACTCTGTTGCCCAGATGTTGAGTGCCATGCCATCATCATAGCTCACTGAAATCTCAAATTCTTGGGTCGAAGTGATCCTCCTGCCTCAGCCTCCTGAGTAGCTTGGACTACAGGTGCCCACCATAACACCTCGGTCAGTTTTTCTAATTTTAGTTGAGACAGGGTCCCACTTTTGCTCAGGCTTGTCTGGAACTCCTGAGCTCAAGCAATCCACCTGCCTTGGCCTCCCAGAGTGCTAGGATTACAGGTGCGAGCCACTGAACCCAGCCTGGGAATGATTTCAGTACAGACCCGAGGTGGGAGGAGGGAGCAGGTGACCACTGGAAGCTTCTTCTAGCCTGTGTTTCTCTGACACACAGGAGTGCTACATCCCCCACACTTTCTTGCAGTGAGAAAGGGTCGTGTCATAGAGTTCTGGCCAATTAAATATGGGTGGAAATGATGTATGCCACTTCCAGACCCCCCAACCTCCTGCATGATCCCACATAGCTCTCTCTCTCCTGGTCTTATCATCATCCAAAGCTCCAGGGCAGAGTTCAGAAAAAGGGTCCTACAGGCCAACTCGGGCCAACTCCAGCCGTCTGTGTTTGTAAATAAAGGTTCAGTGGAACACAGGCGCTCCATCCCTTTCCTTGTCATCTAGGGCTGCTTTTGTACAATAGAGAGGTGAGCAGTTGCCACTGTACAGCCTGCAAAGCCCAAAATATTTCCTATGTGGCCCTTTACAGCTAAGGCTTGCTGACTCCTGCCCTGGGGGATAGTGGAGCCCTGAGCTGGGAGAGAGCACCGATTTCTAATCACTAGATCACCAAGGAACTTAGGAGGAGTCACGAGTTGGAAGGGGCCTGGGACCCTGGATGACTACGTGGAGCCTACCCTGGACTGGGGCACAGCAAGGGAAGGGGCTTGACTCTGTGGAGCCCCTGGGCTTGAGGACTACTTGTCCGAGCAGTCAGTGCATTCTGAACCTAACACCCCAAGGAGCTCTGGTTTGAGCTGAGCAGGCTGAGCAGAAGCACGCAGCCAGGCCCTTCACCTTCTGTGCCTCGCGTACCTGGGATGAAGAGTTGTCTCCAGGCCAGGGCTCACACAGAAACCAGTCTGACACTCTGCAGTCACTCAGACCCGCTACCTTCAACTGCTATTTGGGTAAGGTCACTTTTCCAGAGTGGTAGGGGTCCTTCTCCCCTTGTAGGAGTTTAAAGCAATAAGGAAACCAGAGTGCAGGGAGGAAGCCCCTGGGCAGCCCGCACTGGTGCCAGCCTGCTGGTCTTACAGAAGCAGCCTTGCTCTCAGGCCAATTGTCTTAGGGAACTTGAGCTTAAGGGTTTGCCAATTACTGGCTGTGAGATCCCAGATAAGTTACTTAACTCTCCCTCTCTAAGCTACACGTTCTTATCTGTGAAATGTGATCAGAGCCTGTATCTAAGCTGCTGGTGATAGCGGGGCCTTCAGCAGAGGCACAACCCCATCCTAGGTGCCTGCCATTTACATGAATGATGCTGTTTCTCTCTTTCCTTGGTTACTGGGCCCATGAACTATGTCCCTCCTAAGAACAGCCCCACACCCCCAGCCCTGGCTACCCAGGGCACCCTGCCACCCTGGCAGCACTCCCCTGCCAGCTGGGCTGTGCTAGTCACAGCTTCTGTCTTGAGATTTTGACCTAAGGGGAACTGAGGCAGTGCAGCACAGCCCTGGGCTGGGCCATGTGCCAGAGGAGCCAAGAGAAGAATCCATGGAGAGAGAAGGGTGAGGCAGCCCCAGGGAGAGGCACACCCTTGTCTCCGGGAGACTTGGCATCCAGTGGAATCTTCTGGTGTTCTCTGCCTCCCCAGTGGCAGCTCTCTCTGGCTCAGTCCTGGTTTATAACATGTGGCTACTGAATGCTGGAAATTGGACTCATGCAACTGAGGCACCGGGTATTAAATTTTACTTGATTGGAATAAGATTAAATTGAATTTATATTAACTTTAATTCAACGTGTGCAGTGGCTGTCATCTGGGGCAGTGTAGTGGTGCTCAGCTGCCTTCCCCTCCAGGCCCCACGTAGACTCCTGTCATTCTCACTGAGAAGGTGAGCTTCTCAGTGCCATGCCCCCCAGCTTCAGCTACTGAGTGGGGTTTCTCCTGAAACCTGGACTTCCGGGGCTGAGGGGGTGTGTGGTGGCCGAGAGTGTGGTGCAGGGCGGCAGAGCACAGACGGGCCCTGGCAGGTGCGCTGCAGAAGCAAATGAGACACGTGGGTGTGGCCTTGAACCTCAGTTTTCTCCCAGTTTGCACAGCACAGAGCAGAACTTTTGAAATGAGCCATTGTGGGAATGTTTCCCAGGCCATGAATTCCTTAACAAGCATTATTCACCCTGTCCCTTCTCAGACGGTTTTTCATTTTGCCTCCTGATCTGGCAGCTCTGGAGTGAACAGGTGGAACAGGAGGAGCCTCAGATTTTGCAGCCCTCAGTGGACGACAGAGTAAGCAGGGACGGGAGAGCCCGAGTGCCTGTGGTGTCACTGGTTTTCTGGGTGACCTCGGGCAAGTCAGTTAACCTCTCTGGGTCTGGAGGGGTAACTAAGACATAGGAGAGGCCTGGGGCTGGTAGCAAACCTGTCAGGTCACACGTCCCCTACTGAACCCAGAGATGCCAGCAACTTACTTATAATCACACAGCCTAAGGAACAAGCGCAACAAACAGATTAGGTCACAACTGCCATAACCTGTGGTTTACCCTTTGGAAATGAAGATCCCAAGCTGAAGCTAAAGCAGAGAGGTGGGAGGAGGCGAGGAACTGGCCCCTCCCAGCACTGGGGGCACCAAGCCTCTAACCAGGGCCTCCTGGGACTCCTAGGAAGAGGCCCGGGAGGCCAAGAGGCCATGTCCCCCAGTCTAACCAACCTTGTAGAGGAATGGACACCACGCCTGGAAGGACAGTTACTGATTCTTATCACATTAAAAGGAAACGCTGAGAACAGAACAGTCTCCTGGCAAACCTAGAGACGTTTTGTGACTTAGGGGCAAGCCCTCAAGTAACTCAGTGTTCCCGAATGAGATAAGATTGGTCACTCATCAGTAAGCAGGTGTTAAACATTGCTGCTTGGTGCTCCTTCATGGGGATTGTGGGGGAAGAGCATGTGGCAATCTTCACGCATGGAGCCGTATGTCATTACTCTAACTCTCCACACCTGTTGTGTATAACCTTAATAAATAGCTGTTGTGGAGGGGTGCTCAGGGCTGCCCTGCACCTAGGCTAGCACTTCCATCCATGTCCAGCCTGGTTCTTTCTTGCAGGGGCCATGATACAACCTAGCTGAAAGGGGGGAAGATTGGCAATCTTGCCTGAGCCCTGTTTTCTCATCTGTGAAAAGAGGCTGAGGACAGCAACTAGGTGACAAGAGTAACGTGTATGAGAATTAAGTGTGATAACTGGCACACAGTAGGTGTGCAAAAAAGAAGTAAGTCCAGCTGGCACAAGGGAGGACTCCCTAAGTGGAGAGGGGCCCAGAGGAAAAGCTCCTGCCCAGGCTGTGACCTAGCTGACCCTTCCTCTGGTGCTTTTCTCTGAAGGGGGGGCTGGACCAGCAGTCCCTGGGTCCCTTCTTCCCGCTCTCCCAACGGGAGCCGCACTGGGGAGTGAGAGAGGGAGGGAGGTTTTGGCTTCCATCCACCCAGATTTGCCCTGGGGTTCCCGAGCACCTTGAATTCATTAGCTGCCGCAGCTCTGAGCGTTGATTAAAAAGATGCCGTCTTTTTTTCTTCCTCTCTCCCCCTTGGTTCTTTCCCGGAGCAGTGATTTCAATTTGCAGCCGGCTCTCTAGGGTTGGAGAGGAGGGCAGGGGCTGGGTGTGGGGAAGCTAGGCGCCCTGCCCTCCCCGTCCCTCCTCCCCCTCCCTCAGTCACAGGCCAGGATCGGACACACCTGCAGGGTGCATTGATTGCCTGATTAAGGGGAGATTGATTGGTCCCTGCCGTCATTAGCATATAGTTAGCGTGACCCTTCTGCTTGGCCTCCAGCCTGCCTGGCTTACATGGATCCAAAAGTGACAGAAATGGGGACTCAAAATAGGAACCCAGGGAAGGGGCTGGCCTGGCCTAGCAGGCAGGGACTGACCGGTGTCCCCCAGCCTCACGGGCCCCAGGATCTCCCACTGGGATCGGAGGACCTCAGTTTTGCTCTCTTCTCTTCTAATGGCGGTGTGATGCAATGCCCCCTGCCCTCCCCATGCTCCCAGGCCCCACCCTCCCGGGACTGGAAGCCCCTTTAAGCTGGCTCTCCTGGGAGACTCTGACTTTGAAAGGACATTCTGCTGACTCACAGGGAGAAGCAGCCACCTGCTGGGGTGGGGGTCAGGAGGTCCTGGTATGACACTCGCCTCAGGACTTGGGGTGGTGAGGTCCCCACGATGTAAGCCCTCACCGTGCTGCCTGGGGAGGGGGTGCACCATGAGGGTTTGGACATAAGCTTCAGGGTCATTTGAATCCCTTGTCACATTTGCAAGCTCATAACCTCTTAGAGCCTTGTTTTCCTCATCTCTAAAATGGGATGACAGTAACTAGGATTGTTGAAAGGTTTAAATGGGATAATGGATGTGTGCGGCGCACAGTAGGCACTCAGCACAGGAAGGAAGGTTGGCACCTGGCCTTTGCCTCTGGCAGGCAATTACGTCATAGTTTGCTTGTTGATCTTCTAGCATATTCTGGATATTTCTTTTCTTTTCTTTTTTTTTTTGCAGTGTTTGGCCGGGGCTGGGTTTGAACCCGCCTCCTCCAGCATATGGGGCCGGTGCCCTACTCCTTTGAGCCACAGGCGCCGCCCAAAAGCATATTCTTTGAAAACAAATATGAAGGAGTATTGTAAGCTCCATAATCATCCCAGTGTCACTGATGGTGCCTGCACTGTGCTGGGGTGTGGCAGGTGCACAGGACATGTTGGGTGAGTTGATGCATTTGAATCAAAGTGCTCTGGGACCTGGTGCAGGGCCCCTTGACAGGTCCCTGGCTTAGGAGCTGTAGGCTGAGGTCCCTTGGCTTGGGCTTTGAGGAGATGACAGTGATGAATGGAGCCCAGGCAATGTCTCCAGCAATTCAGAGGGGAGACTCTCCACCCGGCTGCAGAGACGGAATCCATGGCCCTGTGGGTGGCAGCAGGGGCCCATGGAGGGTGCTGGAAAGGAGAGAAGGCCTAGTGAGTATCACTTGGTCAATAAGGGACAAACGGCACCTACTTAATAAGGTTTTAACATTGGTAAAGTGAGACAACATTGACCAGGGTGGGGGTGGGGGTTCTTAATTAAAAATTTGATCTATATGGAGCAATAGAAATTTTCATAGAATGCGGGACTTTTTTAAAATGCCGCAGGACAAGGGACAAATTGTTAAAAATCAGGACTGTCCTGCCAAAAGCAGGATGTCTGGTTACCTTAACTGGGCAGACATGGACGTGGATGTCCACATTCCAAGCCATGCCAGAATCTCTGAGAGATATTTCGTATGGCCAATAGCTTCTTGAGTAAGATCACTTGGAGCTGAGGCCAAGGGTCAGACCACAAGGAAGCCCATGAGAAAGCCTTCCGCCTGGCTCTGCCTGCTGGTGGGCATGCAGGAAACCCCTGGGGCCCTGGGAGCAGCAGTTCTTGGGTACAGGAGTGGGGCTGTACCCCACTGCAATGCCTGGGACACCCCACTGCAATGCCTGGGTGTGGGAGCCTGCAGCAGGGCCATCCAGGGGTTGGGGCAGCCCCCGCTGTCTGACCAGGGAAGGCTTCCTGCAAAGTCACAGCCCTTTGAAATGTTGACTAATAAGATTTCTTCCCTGTGTAAGTTGAATGAGTCAGGAGCTTCATATAGGGCCCCATCTGTCTGCCCCATCCCTGCCAGTCAGATTCTAGGCCTCTGGCCAATTAAAAACCCAAACTAGCTTAGTGTGAACCTGCTTGGCGACCAGCTCTGGGGAGTGCACTGTTCTCCTCGGTGGAAGGGAGGCCTCTTGGCTGCCCTTCTGGGGCTGCCTCGAGGATGATTCTAGAATCCTGCAGCCAAGGAGCCTGGGTGGCGCTTGAATTGGATCAGGAGGAGGAGAGCTGCAAGGAGAGGGATGTTCCCTACTGAGTTGTTCGAGATCGGGATGGGGTTTCACAGCAACTGGGGCCTGTTTCTGTTTTAGCACTGTCCCACCTACCGTCAGGTGGGACAGGCAGGGCGTGAGTTGAGCGGCCCCAGAAACCTGTGTGGTGTTCCAGGCCAGAAGTCTGTGAGAGGAAGTAGGGCCATGACCCGGGAGGAGGGGTCCTGAGCTGGCCTGGGTGTCAGAGAAAGCTTGAACAGACGTCAGATCACAGAGCACCATGAAGAGGCCAGCAGAGGAAAGTGAGCTGGGCAGTTGGAACTGTGTGTGCCAAGGTCCTGTGGTGATGGGGGCAGGACACAGAGGGTTCAGGAACATGAGCCAGAGTGGAGTGGCTGGATTTAGATGGGCTGGCAGCGTGGGCAGAGCCAGGTTGTGCTCAGACATGGTGAAGATGGCGGCCTGATCCTAAAAGCAGTGGAGGGCTGGGTGTGGTGGTGTGTGTCTGTAGTCCCAGCTACTTCAGGAGGCGGAGGCCGGAGGATCGTTTGAGCCTGGAAGTTCAAAGCCAGCCTGGGCAACAGAGTGAGCCCTTGTCTCTAAAAATAAATAAATAAATAGAAATTTGTTGGGATTGGCAGTGGGGAAGGGTGACACAATGAGACATTTATCAGTAGCGAAGCATTCTGACGGCATCTCTCCTCCTCTAACTGGCCCCAAGTGCACGGTCCCACACCCACTTCCTTTCTTGACAACTGTTGTTTCTTTGCTACCAGGTCCCCCTCCAGCAGGAGCTGGTGCCTTCCCAGTAGTTCCTCTGCTCAGCTGTGGGCTGGGGGCAGACTCCCTCCCCTCTCCAAAGGCTATCACAGTCCTGCCTGACAAAGCACACAGGCCGCTTGACTCACGCCCTGCCTGTCCCACCTGACGGTAGGACCCACTGGAGTGGTGATACCCTCTCACTTTGTCACTGTTTTGTCCTGAGCCCAGAAATAGAGGCTCAGGAAACTGTTCTCAAATAAGTGTGACGCTGAGTCTCCTGGATGCCGTGCATAGAGTCAGTGGTGCTCACCGGGACCGTCCCACCCTGCAGACGGGTAGGATGGTTTAGAGAGTGTTTCTAGACCCAGCTCTGAATTCAAATTTCCCCTTAGTGACTGCGGCTGTGGTGACCTTGAGAGAGTGGAGTCACCTCTCAGAGCAGGTGCTGCCACCTGTTCCCTGTGCAGGGCATGGGGAGCTGGTAAGAAAAGGCCATGCACAGTTGTCAGTGTGGACTGGCCTGGTGCACTGCAGGTGGCAGGGGCCGGTGGTCCTGCCACTCACTTCTCCACGCCTGCACGCCAGTCAGCTCCGGCTGTGGGGGAGTGCCGGGGGGGAGGAAGGGTGAGGAGTCTTCCCCAGCTGTCCCAGAGTTGTCCAAAGCAGCAGCTGCCCTAAGCTGGCAGGGCAGCGAGGCCCTGTGGAGACCTGGAAGAGGTTCGGGCCACGGGCTGCAGGCACGGCTGGCAGCAGCGGCTCTGCTCCAGCCCCATGACCTCCAACAGGAGCTGCCTTTGCTCCCTCTGGCCACTCTGCGTCCATGGCCAGCAGAACCTGCAGAAAGAATAGGGAGATCAGAGTCCGCAGGACACCAAGCTGAACTGCCCACACCTGCCCTGAGGTCTTCCTGAGGCGCCTGGGGCTTCCCCGAGGCTGCCACCCCAGCAGGCCCTGGTGAGACATCCAGGTGCATTAACCAGCAGCACTGTTACGAGTGGCTCGCTTAAGCGCTGGGGACTCAGTTTCCTTGTCTGTAAGCTGGTGGTAATAATCCCTGCTGTGTACATCAGAGTGCTTGGTACACTTGCTTGGTGCAACTTGTTTGGTACAAAATAGGTTCCTGATGATGTTGATTCCCTTCTCTCTTCCCTGCACTGGGCTGCCTTTCCCCGGGAGGGTTCTGTCTCCTGCACTCCAGCCTCCTCCCTAGCCCTAGGAAAGGACCCCACCCGCCTTCTAATGGCACAGTTCAGGCAGATGACGGGTTCTCTCCAGTGGGAGGAGGTGTTAACAAAACAGTGGCCTCTGGCCAAAGAAACTGGGTGATATGGTGACAGCCACTGACCGTGGCTGCTCTGCCTGAGTCAGCAGCTTTTGACAAAGATGCTGGTGGGAGGAGGCAGAACACAGAGGTGCCCGAGCTGCCAAGCTACCAGTGTTGAATCCCAGCTTCTCCACTGCCTTGCTGTGTGACCTTGGCCAGGCCTCTTGATCTCTCTGGGCTTCCGAGTCTGTCAAATGTGGGTGACAATGGGTTCTAATCCCCATCTCCCAGGGCTGTGCTGGGCGCACATGGGCAGGGCTCTGTGTTAGAGCCTCCATCGGAGGGCAAGGCTTAGCATCCCAGGCCCTGCTGCTGCTGTTCTCATTTTCTTTATCAGGGCCTGGCAATACATTTGGCCAAGTCATCAGCCTCGAGCTCTTCTGTCCCCAGCAGCATAGCTGGGGGAACGCAGCTTGAGGCTTGGGGAGGGGCAGACTCCCAACAACCTGATTTCTTTGAAAACATTCTAACTCTTTGCCTTTGGACTGGCTGAGTGAGTTTGCAGCTGGATAGGCTTTCAGAGGTGGGAAGGCTGGGTGAGGCCGGAGGCTCCGGCAGGACCAGGGTGTCCCAGAGCCTCCCACCTTCCTAAGTCAGCTGTCACCTATGTTCCTGAGCAGGCACCAGCAATGGCATCAGGAACCTGCAGATGGGGGATGCCAGAAGCTGGGGCGCCTCTGGTCACCAGCGTCTTGGGCAAGGGAGAGTCAGAGCTTCTAGGACCTGCCTGAAAGAGCAGGGACCCTGACCTCCCTTCACTCCATGTCGGTGGTCCTGGCACACATCCAGAGGTGGCTTCTGAATGCTCTGGGCAAAGGCTCCAGAAAGGTGGCCCCCGGCCCCCCTCTGAGTGCAGACTTTATTTATTTTTAGAGACAAGGGCCCTCCTGGCCCTTCAGGTTCCTGACCTGGGGCTGGTGGAGACATCTGGACAATACCTGGCAGAAGGAAGCTCTGTCCCTGCCAAGGCAGAGAAGGGAGGCAGGGCAGGGCCTGCCAGGTGTGGGACCATGAGGGCAGAACCGGAGAAGAAAGTGCCCCTGTCCCCACTTCTCATGCCCACAAAGAAGCAGAAGGCAAAAGGATGGAGAAGGGGGGCAGGAGGAGGAGGTGGGGGCAGACCCTGCCCTGGCCATGCTGCTGAGCATGTGTGAGAGAGGTGGGGTGGCTGCGTCCCTGGGAATGTCCTGGCCAGGAACACAGCTTTCCCAGTGAGAGACCGGGGCTTCCTCTCCCTTCTCCCAATACCATTCCCCTCGAGGATTTGTGGCCATCCTAGCGGGAGAGGTTATCTGGTGACCAACTGCCCCCTTTTGAACCTCTCTGACCATATCCTAGGCTGGGCCCACCCCTCTTCCTCTAAGAAGCCTTCCTGGATCATCCTCACCCCTACTGAGCACCCCTTTTGCTCTCTGGGGCCCTGCCACAATGCAGGTGTTTGCCATGAGGTCATGTGGAGGTGTGTGGGGGGTGCATTTCCATCCCTGTGATCACTCAGGACTTGTCTGTGACTGGTTCCAGGGGCTGGACAGTGTCCTACTCCCATAGCATGTGCTGATGGGACAACCCTTCGCTGGCGTGTCAGCCATCCCGAGGGCAGGGAAAGGTGGGAGGCAGGAAGGACTTGACTCTTTCTCTCTGACTGCTTTAGTGAGTTAACGCTGTGAAATGGCTCTCTGGGGCTGGGGTAAGGAAACAGCAACACCACCAACCTCTTGCCAGCACCTCTGACCTGCTGGAGATGGGCTAAGTGTGCGATATGTGTGCGCCGCGTCCTGACTGTACCTTAACAGCACTTACTGTCCTTGCTTCATGGTCCTGGGGTGGGAGGCTCAGGGGTTTGGAAGAGGGTTTTGCACTGTGGCGGGAGCCGGCACCTGGCAATGCTGCTGTGGCACTCACAAGGGCGAGCCCTCAAGCCTCAGGTCCTGTGTGCAGCCCCCACTTACAGACCAGAAAACCGAGGCCAGGGAGTTCCACAATCACCTTGAGGTATGGTGGTAATCAGGGGCTGCTTTGCACCTTGTACCCAGATTCAGATTAGAATTCTAGTCTCCTTCCACCCACTAGGGATGGCAAAACTTTCCCTGGCCAGTTCCCATCAGTCAGTCTGGCTCAGCACAGAGGCCGGCATGGGCCGCCCTCGTCACTGTCACTCTATCGCTGCCCTGCAGCACTGGGGCTAAGCAGGATTCAGCAGCCAGGTCCGGGCTCAGCAGGAAGGAGCACAGGGATTATTAACAATGCCTGCCAAGGGCACAGGCAGGGGTGTGCGGACTGCCTGCCGCACTCCATCACCATCCTGCATTATACCCTGCTGGCCCTGAGCTGATTGACGGACAGAGGTTTTCCTGCCCCAGCAGTTGAGAAATCAGCGGTGTCAGGGGTGGGGGGACTCACAGACCCATTTATCCCACATCTGCAGGTCTGGGGGATTCACAGCGGGGCCTTAGATGATGGTGACAGCCTCTGGGAACCTGAACTGGTGCTGTCCAGTGGGCATTAGTGGTGATACCTGTGGTGCTCAAGTTGGTGGCACTTTGGATTTTGGACGGAGCTACAGCAGGGGGATGTTGGGGTTTGTGATAAACCTTTCTGGATAGTATCTTTTGGAGCTGGTCTATAGTCTCACGAGAGAATTCCCCTGGGATCTGCATACCGGGGCCTGGGGCATTTGGAATCTACCGCTTCATTTTCCTAAGAGCTGAATGAAACACCAGCTCTATCCAGCTGCCTTTGGCTCCCAAAGACGCAGCAGCAGATTTTCCCCTGTGAACCCCGGGGAGACACCGGTCTCCTCCCCGCTGTGGTTGCAGCTCAGGCCGTGGCAGCGGCAAGTGTGTACTGCACACACGTTGCAGCGAGAAGGGAATGAGTGGCAAACGTGACCCTGTGCGTGGGTGCGAGGACGCTGTGTCGACCACGGGGGCTGAGGAAGAGTCTGTCTCAGAAATCAGGTTTCACTTTTGTTGGATGTTACTTTACGGATTTGCAGAAAGGGAAATTCATAGCCCCCATCCAGAGGGAGGAAATCTAGAAGTAGAAAGGAACGTGAGAGGAAGATAAGATAGACCAACAGCGGCAGAGCCGGCCCGTGCCGGCAGTGCTGAGTGATGCCTTGCTAATCTTCCAGTTTCTGCAACAATCCCATCCACGGGTGCTGTCAGTCGCTGCTGCAGGCGAGGGAGTGGAGGCCCAGAGAGGGTCTGATGCTTTCCTGAGGTTGCACAGCCAGTAAGAGGCTGAGCTGGGTTATCTGCTTTTCACCCATATGTGGCAGGTTGGGCTGCCCTGGCTTTGTTGTATCAGCAGGAAAGCCTGAGGGCTCCCTGGGGGAGGCACAGGCTGGGCAGGTCTCCCTCAGGCCTTCCTGGACTTGGCACTGGACTCTGAGCCGGGGTGAGTCAGCTCTCCCCAGCAGGTTTCTGGTTTCCGAATTGCCAGAACCGTGACAACGCAGCAGGCGGTGATGCCTCCTTGGTCCACTGGCTGTGGTATGGACGGGCAGCTGGCATGACTCTGGATTGCACCCAGGAATGAACACATTCCACTAGAGGAGGGCGAAGGGGCCTCAGAGATGACCCAGGAGGGAGGTCATAATGCTAAGTGTGGAAGAAGCCCCCGGTAGGGTAGAGCACAGCACAGCCGCGTCCCCTCTTTCTGTCTCTGAGTTTTTTTTTTTTGAGACAGAGCCTCAAGCTCTACCCCCTGGGTAGAGTGCTGTGGCATCACAGCTCACAGCAACCTCCAACTCCTGGGCTCAGGCAAGTTTCCTGCCTCAGCCTCCCAAGTGGCTGGGACCACAGGCGCCCACCACAATGCCCAGCTATTTTTTGGTTGCAGCCATTATTGTTGTTTTGAAAGGCCGGGCTGGATTCGAACCTGCCACCTTAGGTGTATGTGGCTGGCACCTTAGCTGCGTGAGCCACCGGCGCCGAGCACTGTCTCTGAGTTTTTATGTTTACTTTTATTTAAGTAAAACTGCATCATAATCAGAAATACCTATTTGTTCTCTGCCTCAAGTTCCTGGTACAGAGCTTCTAAGACCCTTGTAATTTCCTGAGCAATGGGGTGATAGGAACATCTTTCCTTAATATTTCATTTAGTCCCTGGTTCCTGACACAAGAGCCTCCAGGACCCTGGAATCTGGGAAGTGATGAGTGTCTGTATGCTAATGACAAGGGTGGTGGTGGTGGTGGGTTTGCCAGAGA